>CAUDMG010001707.1:355000-420000 GCA_958450375.1 Homarus gammarus
TGCGGTACTTATGTAGTAGGATATTTGATATTAAGGTAATAAAATGGCGGTAAAGGTGTGGCTATTGGGGGAGGCTGGAGGCCTATTAAAAAAAACAAGTAGTAGTAGTATTTTTTTTTTACGTGGCCTCCAGCCTCTCCCAATAGCCACACCTTCGCCGCCATTTTATTATCTGAATATTAAATAGCCTTATACAAAATAGCTACCTCCTATAGCTGTGTTGAGTAAGTTGAGCCGCAGATCTATGCGGCATTCAGTGACTGTTGCCTCATAGTCAATATCTGTGACTGTTGTCGGCTTTGGGGCAGATGCTCTCGTTCCCCTGAAGCAGAGCAAAGCCGACCTAAACTGAGAGAAGGACAATCGACATCTCATCCAGGCTGTAACATAACTTCTGGGCTGCTGCTTCTGTTCGGAGATCACCTCCACGAGTCTGGCGTAGAAACATCTTGCACTTGGGCCCATCCCACCAGAGGTTGTGAACACTAGAGGAGTGAAGCTGCCTTGATCAACGTTTTGAAATCTTTTACAATACACCTCCTGTTGTTGTCGTTCTCGTTCCTTCTGTGTGCATCCTCGAGAGCAAAGTTACGGTGGCATGCGGCCATGGGGTCGAATATCCTGACGTCAAAGAAAGCTCGCTGTCCCCGCGCCCAGAATCCTCGAGCGCTGACGTCCACAAGGGCTTCGTTGGATGTGTTGGAAGTCATGTGGTGGAGGTTCTCACCACCCATTGGAAGGAGGGCAGTAGTAGTGGTGGTAGTAAATTAAGTAGTGAAATTATGAACATGACTGACTGACTGACTGACTGACTCACTCACTCACTCACTCAATGATCAATCTAACTGACTGACAAACTATAACACAAAATGCAAATAAATATATTTCATTCTTGTTTGACATATTATTCTTGCTAATTTTTTATCTCTGAATAACTCACGACGAATCAGCTAATCAAGACACGACCTTACAGCACTGCACACCTGTTCCTGTAGAAACATAACAACAGGATACTTGAATCTAACTCTTACCTGCAAATACTTACCTGTTGTCCTGCAATACGGGAATAAAGGTACCACACGAATCACCCCCCAGGTAACAACACAACACCCGTTCGGTCATCATAACTTATCATATTACTGACATTATACAGCTGCTATGAGATAACACATATAATATTTAGACTATAAACGATATTTACATAAGATTAATAATACAATTTTTCTCATGAGATTAAAAAGAATTAACAAATAAAATCAGTTGATATTGATAATAGAAAAGAATATAGAATTTTTTTATACTTATTTATTACCTTAGCAAAAATAAAAATAGATAGATGAATATATTAAAAGGGGCTGGATTTGTATTTACGTAACCCGGCATTAGCCAGAGTGGATTATACGTGAATGTTGTGGGTTATAGATGTTTACAGTAATAAATAGAACTTGTGGTGAATGATGTTGGTTATTGAGGAACGTTGAGAGAGAGAGAGAGGCATCCTTTAACCAACACACCCTTCACCAACACACCCTCCCCAACACCCCCCTACCCAACACCACCCCCTCCCCAACACACCCCTACCCAACACCCCCCTCCCCAACACACCCCTCCCCAACACACCCCCTCCCCAACACACCCCCCAACACACCCCAAAAAACACTGAAATCAATAAAACACACACGGCTGTTATCGGGATTTAGCAAGGAACCTAAAAACAGCTCATGTAAGTAAGCTGGCTCGTGTCTCGCTGGTGATGGATGAGGTGGGTATGTAAATTAGGCTGAAACTCTCTTACTGCCTGACCCTCTGTGTTCCCCTTATTGATTCTTAGGGGCAAGAACGTGTCTCGGGGGAGGGAGGGGGGGGGAGTGAACGCCAGTGAACGTGTGAATAAGGTGTGAGGTAGATTTTGGTGGAGGGGTTCTTGTTTTAGAGGAATGTGAACGCAAGTGAACGTTTGAGCGAAGTGGTAGTAGTTTTCTTTGTTAATTTAATTTATTTTTCTACAACAGACCAACAACAGACGATAATAACAGACCAAAACAGACGATAATAACAGACCAAAACAGACGATAAATAACAGACCAACAACAGACGATAATAACAGACCAAAACAGACGATAATAACAGACCAACAACAGACGATAATAACAGACCAACACAGACAATAATAACAGACCAACAGACCAAAACAGACGATAATAACAGACCAACACAGACAATAATAACAGACCAACAGACCAAAACAGACGATAATAACAGACCAACAGACCAAAACAGACGATAATAACAGACCAACACAGACAATAATAACAGACCAACAGACCAAAACAGACGATAATAACAGACCAACAGACCAAAACAGACGACAATAACAGACCAACAGACCAAAACAGACGATAATAACAGACCATCAGACCAAAACAGACGATAATAACAGACCAACAGACCAACAACAGACGATAATAACAGACCAACAACAGACGATAATAACAGACCAAAACAGACGATAATAACAGACCAACAGACCAAAACAGACGATAATAACAGACCAACAGACCAAAACAGACGACAATAACAGACCAACAGACCAACAACATGATAATAACAGACCAACAACAGACGACAATAACAGACCAACAACATGATAATAACAGACCAACAGACCACAACAGACGACAATAACAGACCAACAACAGACGACAATAACAGACCAACAGACCAACAACATGATAATAACAGACCAACAGACCACAACAGACGACAATAACAGACCAACAGACCAACAACATGACAATAACAGACCAACAGACGACAATAACAGACCAACAGACCAAAACAGACGATAATAACAGACCAACAGACCAAAACAGACGATAATAACAGACCAACAGACCAAAACAGACGATAATAACAGACCAACAGACCAAAACAGACGATAATAACAGACCAACAGACCAAAACAGATAATAACAGGATTGGTTCAATTACTGTATATTTTAGGATGAATTAAAATTATTATTTTATCAAGTTTCAATTACAATTACGATTATTTTTACCAAGTTTCAGTTACAATTACAATTATTTTTACCAAGTTTCAATTACATTTACGATTACTTTTACCAAGTTTCAATTACATTTACGATTACTTTTACCAAGTTTCAATTACAATTACTTTTACCAAGTTTCAGTTACAATTACGATTACATTTACCGAGTTTTAATTACAATTACGATTACTTTTACCAAGTTTCAATTACAATTATGATATTTTTACCAAGTTTCGATCACTTACTTTTTAGCAAATTAACAATACAATCACCTATCAAAAGCTTAAGCGTTCCTGTCCCAATAAGCTTCCGTTAACGTAATCCCCTTCTATAAGCTTAAAATCTCCTCATAAGCTTAACTACCCCATCAAGCTTCACTCCTTCCAGTTAACACGCTCGCATCCCTAACAGACACACATACATACGCATTTAAGCTTATGCTGTTCACTGTGGCTTGTTAGGGTGCCTTATTTATTGCCAATTTGGTCGATAATACGGTTTAAGTTCATATTGATGAGGACTTTAAGGGCAGCTGCTGGTCGGTTAGAGGAACAAATCATGTGAGAACGAAACCGCTCGAGCACAGACTAAAACACCTTCCCGGTAGCCCCGCGTCGCGCTAAAATTCATAGCTACTGTGTCCGTCTCTGGCTAATTTTTGTCCCCATTTCTTCTCTCGTTTTATTTACTTGTATTATACTTCGCTATTAACGTTATTGATGTGTTATTGTTCTTCTACGTGAGGTATAATAGTTGTAGATGATGTAGAGAGGGTGATTGTGATTGATTTGAACGTTATTGTGGTTTATTTCGGGGGTGAGTAATCGACACCGAAGCCTGTACGACAGCAATCGGACGCGGCATATGACTCTTAGCCTCAACTGGGACAATGGCTCACACATCTCTCGTCCGGGGTATACAAGGCGTCTGTAACTTCCTCTTCTCTAACCTAAAACCACCTCTATTATTCCTCAACCCAGTGGCTAAAATTGGATCCAAGTTACTGACGTCTCTTGGGTTTGTTTACATCGAGGAGGTTGTCATGTCGCATTTTGCCAACGTGTCCCCCACCTTCCCCTCTTCTCTTCTCCCCTCCCCTTCCCCTCCCCTCCCCCCCCCGGTCTACTTTGATGGCTAAATACACGCGTTTCAGACATTGACGTGGTAGAGATGTGATTAATGGCTCGACAGACATATAATGGAGGGAAATCTGTTTAGTTACTATTGAGAAATTAACGCCCATGAGTTGTGGTGTGTAGGAGGGTGTGGAGGAGGTGGTGGGGGGGGGGTGTGTATGATGGATGGAAAGGGGAAGACGGGGTGCAGGAGGAGGGGGAGGGGGAAGACGGGGTACAGCAGGAGAAGGAGGGGGAAGAGGGGGTGCAGGAGGAGGGGGAGGGGGAAGAGGGGTGCAGGAGGAGGAGGAGGGGGAAGAGGGGGTGCAGGAGGAGGGGAAGAAGGGGTGCTGGAGGAGGGGGAGGGGGAAGAGGGGGTGCAGGAGGAGGAGGAGGGGGAAGAGGGGGTGCAGGAGGAGGGGGAGGGGGAAGAGGGGTGCAGGAGGAGGAGGAGGGGGATGAGGGGGTGCAGGAGGAGGGGGTGGGGGAAGAGGGGTGCAGGAGGAGGAGGAGGGGAAGAAGGGGTGCTGGAGGAGGGGGAGGGGGAAGAGGGGGTGCAGTAGGAGGAGGAGGGGGAAGAGGGGGTGCAGGAGGAGGAGGAGGAGGAGGAGGAGGGGGTGCAGGAGGAGGAGGAGGGGGAGGGGGAAGAGGGGGTGCAGGAGGAGAAGGAGGAGGAGGAGGAGGGGGTGCAGGAGGAGAAGGAGGAGGAGGAGGGGGTGCAGGAGGAGAAGGAATGGGAAGAGGGGGTGCAGGAGGAGGAGGAGGGGAAGAGGGGGTGCAGTAGGAGGAGGAGGGGGAAGAGGGGGTGCAGGAGGAGGAGGAGGGGGTGCAGGAGGAGGGGGAGGGGGAAGAGGGGGTGCAGGAGGAGAAGGAGGAGGAGGAGGAGGGGGTGCAGGAGGAGGGGGAGGGGGAAGAGGGGGTGCAGTTGGAGGAGGAGGAGGGGGAAGAAGGGTGCAGGAGGAGGAGGAGGGGGAAGTGGGGTGCAGGAGGAGGAGGAGGGGGAAGAGGGGTGCAGGAGGAGGAGGGGGAAGAGGGGGTGCAGGAGGAGGAGGAGGAGGGGGAAGAGGGGTGCAGGAGGAGGGGAGGGGGAAGAGGGGTGCAGAAGGAGGAGGAGGAGGAAGTGGGGTGCAGGAGGAGGAGGAGGGGTAAGAGGGGTGCAGGAGGAGGAGGGGGAAGAGGGGGTGCAGGAGGAGGAGGAGGAGGGGAAGAGGGGTGCAGGAGGGGGAAGAGGGGTGCAGGAGGAGGAGGAGGGGGAACAGACCAGTACAGCTAAAAATACCACAGATAGATAAACAGACAGACAGACAGACAGACAGATAGATAGACAGACAGACAGACAGACAGATAGATAGAGACTAACCTTTGTGTGTGTGTGTGTGTGTGTGTGTGTGCAGAAGACAAACAGTTCATCCCTAAGTTTAAAAACCTTTCCAACACCGGTACACCAGTTTCATCTACACCCGGTATAAAACAAACCCCAGTACACCAGTTTCATCTACACCCGGTATAAAACAAACCCCAGTACACCAGTTTCATCCACACCCGGTATAAAACAAACCCCAGTACACCAGTTTCATCTACACCCGGTATAAAACAAACCCCAGTACACCAGTTTCATCCACACCCGGTATAAAACTAACCCCAGTACACCAGTTTCATCTACACCCGGTATAAAACAAACCCCAGTACACCAGTTTCATCCACACCCGGTATAAAACTAACCCCAGTACACCAGTTTCATCCACACCCGGTATAAAACAAACCCCAGTACACCAGTTTCATTTACACCCGGTATAAAACTAACCCCAGTACACCAGTTTCATCCACACCCGGTATAAAACAAACCCCAGTACACCAGTTTCATCTACACCCGGTATAAAACAAACCCCAGTACACCAGTTTCATCTACACCCGGTATAAAACTAACCCCAGTACACCAGTTTCATCTACACCCGGTATAAAACAAACCCCAGTACACCAGTTTCATCTACACCCGGTATAAAACAAACCCCAGTACACCAGTTTCATCTACACCCGGTATAAAACTAACCCCAGTACACCAGTTTCATCTACACCCGGTATAAAACAAACCCCAGTACACCAGTTTCATCTACACCCGGTATAAAACAAACCCCAGTACACCAGTTTCATCTACACCCGGTATAAAACAAACCCCAGTACACCAGTTTCATCTACACCCGGTATAAAACTAACCCCAGTACACCAGTTTCATCCACACCCGGTATAAAACAAACCCCAGTACACCAGTTTCATCTACACCCGGTATAAAACAAACCCCAGTACACCAGTTTCATCTACACCCGGTATAAAACAAACCCCAGTACACCAGTTTCATCTACACCCGGTATAAAACAAACCCCAGTACACCAGTTTCATCTACACCCGGTATAAAACTAACCCCAGTACACCAGTTTCATCTACACCCGGTATAAAACTAACCCCAGTACACCAGTTTCATCTACACCCGGTATAAAACTAACCCCAGTACACCAGTTTCATCCACACCCGGTATAAAACAAACCCCAGTACACCAGTTTCATCCACACCCGGTATAAAACTAACCCCAGTACACCAGTTTCATCCACACCCGGTATAAAACAAACCCCAGTACACCAGTTTCATCTACACCCGGTATAAAACTAACCCCAGTACACCAGTTTCATCCACACCCGGTATAAAACAAACCCCAGTACACCAGTTTCATCTACACCCGGTATAAAACAAACCCCAGTACACCAGTTTCATCCACACCCGGTATAAAACTAACCCCAGTACACCAGTTTCATCCACACCCGGTATAAAACTAACCCCAGTACACCAGTTTCATCCACACCCGGTATAAAACAAACCCCAGTACACCAGTTTCATCCACACCCGGTACAGAACGAGGGGCCCAGTTTTACCTCTGAAAAACTACACCTTCACTTCATCTTGTTTTCAGTAATTACTCTTCCTCTTTCAACTACGTCGTGTTAATTTGCACACTAATGATGGTGGTGATAGTGGTGATTGTGGTAATGTTTATTGCTTTTAAATGGTGGTTGGGCGGTGGTGGAGTGGATACATAATCTCGACTTATGTCCCGTGTAACCAGGGTTCGATTGAGAGAGAGAGAGAGAGAGAGAGAGAGAGAGAGAGAGCACGCAAAATAAATGGCTGATAATTACAGGTTTAGTAACATTTATTCTCCACAATTTATAAAGAAAAGAAACATTTCAACATTTCATTGACGTTGAGAGTTAATATGGCGGACAGGTGAGAGTAATAAATATAATTAAAGGTGAGGAATATTACTGAGCACTTGTGTCATGTTTTGTCTGCTGACCCTATGATTGGCTGATGATATATGACGTCATTATTGGCAGGTTTATCATTTGCTGAGGTGCTATGATGTCATTAATATGGTATCTGTGATTGGATAAAATGGCATTACTTCACCGAACCATTGATTGGGTGATTGTGTGACGTCATTATTGACAGGCTCATCATTTGCTGGGAAGATATGACGTCATTAGGAGGATGTGATTGGTAAATGATATATGACGTCATAAATAAAGTTGACTGTGATTGGATAAAAGGACTTGTCTTCACGGTGGGTTAGTGCTTGGGATCATCCATTACGACACCAATAACTTAAATCACGTGATTACCACTTTCCTGTTGGTGATTGATCGCTCTACCTGATACTGAAGACTCCATACAGGTAAATAACACCTTTTACCTGTGATAAATGAGATCTTAAGTAATAGGAGTATCATTAGCAGGTCATATATCGTTACCTGGTCATTTCCTGAGTTAATTTAGTAGTTAATGATACTTAACGGTGGTTGGGATGGTCTATTTTACGTGCTTGTATTTTGTAACTGACAATCACCTTAAGTTTAGACACCCTAGTCTATTTCACCTCAGGATTCAACAGTAGCCTAACCTAACCTAACCTAACCTAACCTAACCTAACCTAACCTAACCTTTTTTTTCCTAATGTCTATCGCCTCTCACTCTTTTTCTGTTGTTCAATTCTCTTCCATTCCTCTCTCTCTCTCTCTCTCTCTCTCTCTCTCTCTCTCTCTCTCTCTCTCTCTCTCTCTCTCTCTCTCTCTCTCTCTCCTCTCTCCCCTATGCCTGATGCGGTGAGCTAAACGACTCTCCCTTCTCCCCTCTCACCTCCCCTCTCATGCTCTCCTCTCCCTCCTCTCATTCTCTCCTCTCTCCCTCTCATCTCCTCCCTCTTATATCGCTTCCTTTCCTTATCTCCATTCCTTTCTGTTTACTATGTTTCTCTCTATTTCTTCTTCTTTCTTCCATTCTTCTTCTTCTTCTTCATTTCCCACCCATCCAGGTAACCAATCCGCCATTCCTCCCTTAGGCCTATTTATTTACATTCAGAATCAGGGTAAAAAAATAAAAGTTTCCCCACCACCGTCTCTCCCTCGCTGAGTGGCTATAAGGTTCATAAACAGCGGTGATTAAATACCACAAAGTCTCCTTGATTCTCCTCATAACGCCACCAGAGTGTGTATGAGAGGATCTAACCCCCCCTTAGAGTGACTCGTAATGCCCTTAGGATATCATTACTCTTTTAATGTTCCCCTCTCACCAAACCCTTTATTAAGTACATTTTCCTCGTGCTGGTGACGTTGCTGAGGTGAGGGAAAGAACGGGGAAAAATCTTGTTTACTGTTCCGGCAATGAGAAAAATACCGCAATAATGTGGTGATTAATAATGTCATGTTGTGGTGACGTGTAAATGGTGAAAATAAAAGACAATAATGATAAATAGATATACAAGGGATACAATAAGAACAGAAGAGGAATGGAGGTGTACGTATAACTAGCTTTTGATTTATAGTAATAATAATAATAATAATAAATAATACGAAGACAAATATAGATGGCAGAATCTGTTTCGTCCACAGAGTATAAACGCCAGAACCCGTCTGGTCTCCCCCGTAGAGTTTAATGCAATGTGAAACACTTGCATAAAGTTTGGATTCCAAGGTAAACACTATCATTTGTTATTGAATTTGTCTTATAACTAACTTCTTTCTTATCTTAATACCGTTATATATCAGTTAAAATAATTACCTATAAATACCAGTTTTTAGAACAAGTATTACAGCTTAAGTCACTGTACTCAAGGGGTTAAGTCACTCTACTAAGGGCTTAAATCAGTGTACTCAAGGGGTTAAGTCACTCTACTAAGGGCTTAAATCAGTGTACTCAAGGGGTTGAATAAATGTACTCAAGGGGTTTAATTTTACATTAACTCTTGTTATAAATAAGAACAGTTCAGTACACGTATTAGCATAAACACACACACACACACACACACACACACAGGGAACATGTTTTTCTGCACCATATCTGGCTACACATATGTTCATCACGTATATACTAGTAAGTCCCCCCCCCCACACACACCTGGTCTCAACTTGCCTCACCGTATTACCTGTCCATTATGTGTGTGTGTGTGTGTTTTTGTGTGTGTGTGTGTGTGTGTGTGTGTGTGTGCACATTTAAATATATGTACGTATCATATATTTATCTCTTCAGTTATCAACCTATATTAATCTCCCCACTACTTACTAATCTCCCCAACTCCTGTGATTCTCTCCCCACAGCCATAAACACACACCCCATTTGCATCGTTCTCCCCCACACACCCACCCACACATATCTTTCTCCCCCACCTACATATAATTTCTCCCCATCTAGATATATTTTCTCTCCCACCTACATATAATTTCTACCCACCCACCTATAATTTCCCCTACCACAACAACCACCTCTACCACCATTCATTCCCAATACAACCACAATCCCCTGCCACCACCATTACCATCACCTCTACCAACAACCACAATCCCCTGCCACCACCACCACCACCTCTACCAACAACCACAATCCCCTCCAACCACCATCAACCACCATCAACCACGACTCAAGTCAACCACCACCTTGTGTTTACGAAAGACACGTCACTCAAACTGTGGTGAGTGGATGTATGAATGTATGTATGTACGTATGTGTGTGTGTGTGTGTGTTGTGAAGTGTGAATGAGATACGTTTGTGTGTGTGTGTGTGTGTGTGTGTGTGTGTGTGTGCTCGCTGGCCTGTGTACGGTTCTGATAACCAGTGTGTGTGTGTGTGTGTCTGTCTTTGTCACTGTGGAAATCTTGTCTCCGGTGGTTGGTGACGTTAACAGAAAAAAAAAAGAAGCATTTGAGATTTTACAGGAAGAAAGATGAAGGTTAGGTTTACGTTAGGTTTACGTTAGGTTTACGTTAGGTTAGGTTTAGGTTTACGTTGTAGGTTAGGTTAGGTTTTTATTTATAATTTTTCATATAATTATTGTTTAATTTTTCTTGGGAATGATCAGATTTGGTGTGTGTGTGTGTGTGTGTGTGTGTGTGTGTGTGTGTGTGTGTGTGTGTTTTTCTCCCTTCCTCTCTTCTCCCCTCCGTTATCGGCTCATTCTCTTTCATTAATGCTTTAGTCAATTCCCAGTCAACCGTATTTATCCCCGTTTCTCCTATTTCCTTTTCATCAATTTTTTCGCTTCTAATTTTTGTTTGCTTATTATTGATTTTGTAACAACAAGTACAGGTAGTTGCAGGTACAAGCAATTACAGGTACAGGTAATTATAGGTACAGGTAATTACAGGTACAGGTAGTTGCAGGTACAGGTAATTACAGGTACAGGCAGTTGCAGGTACAGGTAATTACAGGTACAGGTAGTTGCAGGTACAGGTAATTACAGGTACAGTAAATTACAGGTACAGGTAGTTGCAGGTACAGGTAATTACAGGTACAGTAAATTACAGGTACAGGTAGTTGCAGGTACAGTAAATTACAGGTACAGGTAGTTGCAGGTACAGGTAATTACAGGTACAGATAATTACAGGTACAGGTAATTACAGGTACAGGTAATTATAGGTACAGGTAATTATAGGTACAGGTAATTACAGGTACAGATAATTACAGGTACAGGTAATTATAGGTACAGGTAATTATAGGTACAGGTAGAATGATTACTTCCACTTCATTCGTTATTCAATTACTATCTTATCTTCATCTGTTTCATTTCCTTTTTATTTTAATTTCTCCTCCTATTCCTCTTTCTTCTGTCTTCTTGTTCACCTCTTTATCCCTTTTGTTCTCTCTTACTTCCCTCCTCTCTCTTTGTTCCTTATCACTCTGTCTTTCCTTCTCTCACTCCTATGTCCTTCCTTTTATCCGTATCTTTGCTTACCATTCCTTCTTCCTTCCTTCTTTTTATTCCATTATCGTCTCATTCCTTTTTACCCCCCACCTTCTTCTGCCATCTCCCCCTCCCGTCGTCTGCCATCTCCCCCTCCCGTCGTCTGCCATCTCCCCCCCTTCTTCTGCCATCTCCCCCCCTTCCTCTGCCATCTCCCCCCCCCCCCCGTCGTCTGCTACCTCCCTTGCTACCCACCTTCCTTCCTTCTCTATCCTCTGCCACCGCCCCCTACCCTCTACCACGTCCCCCTACCCTCTACCACGTCCCCCTACCACCTCCTCTACCCTTCACTACAACAGGGAGAAAAACACGTGTTGATGACAAGGGCGAGGAGGAGGAGGGGGGGGAAGTAGGGAAGTGGCAGGGGGGGGGGTGGGGGAAAGTGACAGGGAGAGATGGGGGACCACAACACTAATGACTGTAAGTAGCTGTCTAGGGAACACAAGCTGGCCTATTGTCGTCACTTTCGGCCACTCGCCACGGGCAGGAAGTGACGCTGTGTTCCTCCAACAATGGCGTCTGTTTCCCTCCCCAAGTTCGCGAGGAAGTGTCGGTCAGATTGGCGATTGTTTGACGGTGTTTATAAGGGTTTAGACGAGGTGGTTAGCGGGCGAGAGGACAGACAGATCCATTGGGTGTGTTATCCCGATATGGTGAGGGTATAATAGGAGTAAGCTGCTTAATCTGGTTGTTTGGTTGGCAGGTTTGGGTTAACGGGTGGCAAGCAGAAGGAAACAAAGTCATCCTATACAGAGAGTTGCTTATAACATTAGTCTGGTATTGGTGGTGTGGAGTATGATGATGTGGAGTATGATGATGTGGGAGTATATATATTAGTCTACAGATAATGGTAGATTTATTGTACAGTCTTAGGGTAAACTTGCCGCCATCTTTATTACCATCTCTCTCTTGTACCTTAGGTTAACTAGTTACATATGCCCTTCTAGCACCAATACAGATGCTATTTATGTCAGATATAGAAGAAAATTTTTTATTGTATTTCTTTTTTATTGTTTTGTGATAATTGTATTAATTTAGTGTTTTATTGTTTTTTTACTGTGTTTGTACGTTCGTTTATTATTATTATTATTATTATTATTATTATTATTATTATTATTATTATCCCTTACAAAAATATGAAGAAAAAACAGCAATATACAAACACATAGATATAAATACCACCACACACACACACACACACACACACACACACAACTCTATACCAAGCAACATATAGAATAGAAGGTGCTGAGAAATACTCGGGCTATGTATTGGTAATGGTCATGTGTCAACTAACAGGGTGACACTACAAGAATAATGACTGCCCTCTCTTTTATATTACGATGGAATGGTCGGAAAATACTGCTGGGTGAAGGAGGGGGTGTTGGGGAGGGGGTGTGGGGGAGGAGGTGTTGGGGAGGGGGTGTTGGGGAGGGGGTGTGGGGGAGGAGGTGTTGGGGAGGGGGTGTTGGGGAGGGGGTGTGGGGGAGGGGGTGTGGGGGAGGGGGTGTGGGGGAGGGGGTGTGGGGTGGGGGAGGGGGATGGTGTTGGGGTGGTGGAGGGAGTGGGGGGGAGGGGGAGATTGTGATGGTGAGTGTGGAGGGGTGGTGATGATTGTGGTGGACGGGGTGGGGTTTGGTTTGGTTAGGTTTGGTTAGGTTAGGTTAGTTTTGGTTAGGTTAGGTTAAAGTTAATGATTGTTATTGATTGACCCAAAATATGCTCAGGAAAAGGTATTTGAGTCTATTAATGATGTTATAGAATAACCAAAGTTCACACGTGTTGTAGTCATAACACAGTGTTGGTAACGTAGCAGCAGTGACATCTTGTAAACAAACTATTTGTAACTCCACGTGGTCACCATTGCGCTTGTGTTAGTCATGCTTCCTCTCCTAACCTCACCTCACCTCACCTCTCCTCACCTCACCTCACCTCACCTCACCTCTCCTAACCTCACCTCTCCTCACCTCTCCTAACCTCACCTCACCTCTCCTCATCTCACCTCTCCTCTCCTTACCTCTCCTCACCTCACCTCTCCTCACCTCTCCTCACCTCTCCTCTCCTCACCTCACCTCACCTCTCCTCACCTCTCCTCACCTCACCTCTCCTCACCTCTCCTCACCTCTCCTCTCCTCACCTCACCTCACCTCCCCTCACCTCTCCTCACCTCACCTCTCCTCACCTCACCTCTCCTCACCTCACCTCACCTCCTCTCCTCACCTCCTCACCTCACCTCCTCTCCTCACCTCCTCTCCTCACCTCACCTCACCTCACCTCACCTCTCCTCACCTCTCCTCACCTCACCTCTCCTCTCCTCACCTCTCCTCACCTCACCTCTCCTCACCTCACCTCACCTCCTCACCTCACCTCCTCTCCTCACCTCACCTCCTCTCCTCACCTCACCTCACCTCACCTCACCTCACCTCCTCTGCCTTACCCCTGACACCGTATATATGAGAACTGAACCGATAACACAACTCTTTACTAAACTTTTAACACACAATATTAGGCGTATAATTCAGCCAATCACAAAAGCCTCCTTATAGAAAACGGGAAGTGGGGTGACAAAAGGCTCCTTATAGAAAACGGGAAGTAGGGGTGACAAAAGGCTCCTTATAGAAAACGGGAAGTAGGGGTGACAAAAGGCTCCTTATAGAAAACGGGAAGTAGGGGTGACAAAAGGCTCCTTATAGAAAACGGGAAGTAGGGGTGACAAAAGGCTCCTTATAGAAAACGGGAAGTAGGGGTGACAAAAGGCTCCTTATAGAAAACGGGAAGTAGGGGTGACAAAAGGCTCCTTATAGAAAACGGGAAGTGGTAATTCACCCCAACACTTTCATTAATACGGGTAAAAATTTAGTGTGAAATATGGTTGAGAGGGGAAATGTTACACCATTGATGACGGTGATTCTGTTACATGGGTTTGGTTGTTAGACAGGAGGGGGCTTTGTTGTTACCTACTTTATATTATGGGTCACCCTGTAGCTCTAACCATCAATGTATAGCGGGAGGAGAAATTAGTCTCTACGGCGTATTGTAATATGGGTGTTTTTCCTCTCGTATACAGGGGCAAGAAGTCACACATGTCCTTCCCCCCCCTCCCCTCCCCCTCCTCTCCCCCTCTTGTTCCTTTTGAAACTTGTGTCCACCTCTTCAAATGGTGAATAGTGTAGCTCGATGATAAATCAGAGAGAGAGACGGGACCGCCACTACTATTGCTACTATCACACACACACACACCACACACACAACACACACACACACAGCCCGCGCGCCAAATTTGAAAAGCCTTAGCTTGTCCGTCTCACACACAAGAGTGGTCCCCTCACACCCCGCATCCGAAATCATAAACATTAACCTCCACTCATAATACCATCAATAACTAACTCGTAACACTTAATACATCAATATATACATCAATTCTTATATTCTTACACATATATAAACTATAGGATGTTTTATGGTGATATAATAGGAGGTGTTCGTTGATGGGATGGGTAGCCTAAGTCATGTCAAGAGGGTCGAGTTGTGGAGGTATTCGGAGGCGGAAGAGGTGAATGTGGGTGCCCATACGGACGACAAGTAACAACTCTGTCGCGGCGGCCAGATACTCTACCCGGACAAAGGACTTCGGCCAATACAATTCTTCAGGTAAAGTACAGGCCGGTTAAGAGCCGCTCGCTGGAGATTAAAGAACCTTCTGATCCGGCCGAATTCCGAGAGAAATGAATATCGAAAAGCGTGTGATTTTAGAAGACGTGATAGAATTTATTTATGATTTAAACGGAACTTCAGAAATACGTGAATTTAATGCGATAGGACTTGGTGGAGGTTCAGAAATACGTGAATTTAAAGCGATAGGACTTGATGGAGGTTCAGAAATACGTGAATTTAAAGCGATAGGACTTGATGGAGGTTCAGAAATACGTGAATTTAAAGCGATAGGACTTGATGGAGGTTCAGAAATACGTGAATTTAAAGCGATAGGACTTGATGGAGGTTCAGAAATACGTGAATTTAAAGCGATAGGACTTGATGGAGGTTCAGAAATACGTGAAAGCGATAAGACTTGATGGAGGTTCAGAAATACGTGAATTTAAAGCGATAGGACTTGATGGAGGTTCAGAAATACGTGTTAGATATTGTATTTTTATTAGGTGAGATAAAGAGATAGAGAGAGAGAGAGAGAGAGAGAGAGATAAAGAGAGAGAGAGAGAGAAAGAATGACAAATATAAAGCGAATGAAAGACCAAAGAAAGATAGAGAACACAGAAAAAAATAGAGAAAAAATTGAGAAAATTGAGAGAAAAAATGTATATCCTTCTGTCTCTCACACGACACAACCTCCTCCACCCAACCAGACAAAATATTTTGATTCAATCGGCTGAAGTGGACAGGGTTAAGAGGTCTTGACTTAACGGCCACCTGCTTAAACAGGCCTCCTGCTTAAACCGGCCTCCTGCTTAAACCGGCCTCCTGCTTAAACCTGCCTCCTGCTTAAACCGGCCTCCTGCTTAAACCGGCCTCCTGCTTAAACCGGCCTCCTGCTTAAACCGGCCTCCTGCTTAAACCGGCTTCCTGCTTAAACCGGCCTCCTGCTTAAACTGACCACCTGCTTAAACCGGCCTCCTGCTTAAACCGGCCTCCTGCTTAAACCGGCCTCCTGCTTAAACCGGCCACCTGCTTAAACCGGCCTCCTGCTTAAACCGGCCTCCTGCTTAAACCGGCTTCCTGCTTAAACTGACCACCTACTTAAACCGGCCACCTCGCCATAAAGGCCAACTGGATATAAGAATGACCTGCTTAAACTGACCATTTTCTTGTGAGGACATCTTCGTTAAACGGACCTTCCCTCCCTCCCACCCTCCCTCCCTCACCCCCTCCCTTCCTCACCTCATCCCCCCTCCCTCCCTCACCTCATCCCCCCTCCCTCCCTCCCTCCCTCACCCCCTCCCTCACCTCATCCCTCCCTCCCTCCCTCACCTCATCCCTCTCTCCCTCAACCTCCCTCCCTCCCTCCCTCCCTCCCTCCCTCATCTCAGGTCTGTCACACTAATTGCCCCTTAACGAGGTGATCCATGACACACTTACGAATCGATCAGAAACGTGTGTGTGTGTGTGTGTGTGTGTGTGTGTGTGTGTGTGTCCGAATGCATAATTACCTCCTTTTTCACCTACGAGGAGGAGGAAGAAGAGGGGAAGAGGGAGAGAAGGAGGGAAAGAGGAGGATGAAGAGAAGAGGAAGAGAGAAGAATTAGAGAGTCTTTGTTAACTCTCTCTCTCTCTCTCTCTCTCTCTCTCTCTCTCTCTCTCTCTCTCTCTCCCAGGGCCACAAGTGTGTAATTAGACAGATGACCTTGACACTATAGCAGGTGTGTTCCCCCCCTCCAAGGCCTCCCCGCTCCCCTCCAAGGCCTCCCCGCCCCCCTCCAAGGCCTCCCCGCCCCCCTCCAAGGCCTCCACGCCTCCCTCCAAGGCCTCCACGCCTCCCTCCAAGGCCTCCCCTCCCTCTTCTGTTTTTATTCACGCCCAAGCAAAGACAATGGTGTTGAGAGAGAGAGAGAGAGAGAGAGAGAGAGAGAGAGGACGTAATTTGGGACACGCCACTCCTCCCCTCTTCCCCTTCCTCTCCTCCTCCGCCTCCTCCTTCTAAGCTTCCTCCTCTACCTCCTTCACCTCCTTCTCCACTTCCTCTCTTTCTCCTCTTCCTCTCCTCCTCCTCCTCTTCCTCGTAGATGAATCCTTTGAACATATAGTACGAGACAGAAAGAGGAGAGGAATGATAAAGAGAAGAAATGGAGGGGGAAGAAGAGGGGGTAATAGCTGCAGGAGGAGGAGAAGGAAGGAGAGAAGGAAAAGAAGGAAGGAGAGAAGGAGGAGGAACGCAGTACAATATAAGAAGGAAGTGGATATATGCCAGTCTTGCCCTGGTTAGTAATGAATGGTGGATTACGGGACACAGGTATGGCCAGGTAAGTCCCTCTAACACCTGAGGTAATTTTACTTTTACTTAATATCCTTCGACCAATTCACTTCCTGTTGTATTGAGAAAACTTTTAAGGAAATAATTACCGATAGGAAAGAAGGAATCGTTTGAATGTTAGTTATTTCACCATAAGATTAACTGCATTTATACCTAACCTAACCAAACCTAACCTAACCTAACCAAACCTAACCTAACCTAACCTAACCTAACCAAACCTAACCTAACCTAACCTAACCTAACCTAACCTAACCAAACCTAACCTAACCTAACCAAACCTAACCTAACCTAACCTAACAGCGCTTAATCTAACCCAATCGAACCTAACTTAACCTAACACCTTCCCAGATGTTATTTAATAGTTTAAGTGAAATGAGCAGTGTGATGAGGGTGGGTCAGGGGGGAGGGTGGGTCGGGGGTGTGGGAGGGTGGGTCGGGGGGGGGAGGAGGGTGGGAGGGGTGCTAATCTTCAGGTGATCCAAAAATTCTATTAATTTGACTCATTTCCCCTAATAAATAAGAGTCCTGGTAAGACAGACTTAAGTGTGTGCCTAAGGGCCTTTTTGGAGTCTGTGTACTTTTCCTTGTAGTTAAAGATGTATTGAATGGGTTTAAAATAAGCCAAAAAAAAAAAAAAAAAAAAGATTGAAAGTAAAAGAAATTCTAAACTCAAATTCTTAACTAATAATGATTGTTGTGTTGTTTTTTTTTGGGGGGGGGGGGTAGATTATATACAGTAGATGAGTGAAGAAATAATAAACTCAACGAAAACAAATAAAACACATAAATATCCCGTCCAAAATGATCGACCCAAAATAAATATGAACGAACTAGACTGAGACTTTCCGATCAATTTCACGTTGTAATGGATACGACGCTCGTGTACAAAACCTATATATATCTCCTTTATCTGGTAGACTAGAGGCCGGTGTGTGATAGCAGCCAAGGCAGGTACCTGATATCACGGTTATCTGGTCTGTATATCGTTCTGTAATCTCTTTAAAGGGGAATAACCACACAAATGAACACCACTCATTCCCAGTTTCTTCCCTTATAGGCTTCTTGGTTATCCGAATTTTCGTTTTATTTTATCCGATTATTTTAGAAGTCATTGGAATTTTTGTTTATTCATACATGATATTATAGTTTAGAGATTATTTATATATAATGTTAATGTAAAGAAAATGTATATGGAAATATATTATCGTTTCGGTCAGACAGCGAATTTTAGGTTTTGTTAGGTTAGGTTAGGTTAGGTTAGGTTAGGTTAGGTTAGGTTAGGTTAGGTTAGGTTAGGTTAGGTTAGGTTTTTGATGTGTTTTGAACAACTCCCAAGTAATCGGATGACTGAAGCGATAATTTTACCTGCTTTTTCTACCCTCAAACTCAGGTAAAATGATCTCACTGTCGAGGCTACGGGTTTAAATCCAGGCTGACCCATTTGGCAACAGTTATAATCCCCCATCGTAAGGATCCTTGTAAGCCGTAAGAAAGATCCCCTAAGTCCTATTGAAGAACCCATAGGACCCCAGCGACAGAGGGCTGACCGAAGTCCTTTTAGCAACAATGGCGAGGTATTATACTCAGGGTGGCTCCCAAACCTTGCCTCAAAGGCGGTAGAGACGAAACCAGGTAATTTCTGTTTATTTTTCTGGTTCCCGTCTTGTTGGTTAATGTGTCTCACACCGACAAATGTCTCTCATCAACAACAGGGAAAAGGTTTAGTGATTTGGGAAGGATATTCTTGTGGTCTGGATATCATGTTAGCATTATATTGAGGAGGTAATGATGGTGACGGGATGTAAACAAAATTGGGTAATCGTATGTTGTACTCAGGGCGTCTTGGTTCCCTCAGCTTGGGAAAACAAATGACTAAGAATAATATATGACAGCTCTGAATACCACTCAACACCTATATAAACCGTATTTATTGACCGAAAATGCTTGTATACAGCCCGAATTTATTGACAAATTCGCTCATATACAACCCGAATTTATTGACCAAAAAACGCTCCTATATAACCCGGAGTTATTGACCAAAAAACTCTCATATATAACCCGGAGTTATTGACCAAAAAACGCTTATATACAACTTGGATTTACTGACTGAAAAAAAAACACTCGTTATAAAACCTGGAGAAATTGACCAAGTGAAATATCAAAGCGGAAATGTCGCCAAACTTCTGCCTCACAATTGTCGTCAACCTTTTGGAATTACTAAAAAAACAAAAACAATAATAACTGTCGTCTCGTTAGCAAAAGTTGAAGTACAGTTGGTCAACAAACTTCACTACTTAAAACAGAGCCCTAGAGGTATTAACTAACGGCTGGGTAAACCTCCCTCCTCTACCTCGGGAAATACACTGATGAAGTACTCCACGTATTGCTCAGTCACATCTCTGTCTCCTGTTGAGGTCTAGGAAACTTTGCCTCTTCATCTTCCTAACACGAACAAGATAAACACGCTCTCTCTCTCTCTCTCTCTCTCTCTCGGGGGAGGGAGAGAGAGGGAGACCTTTCCTCCACTGACTCTCATCTCATACCATACACGTCATCACAATCAAATTTAATTGTTATAGATATGAAACAACGAAGATTTCATTCATTCCAAAACACCAGACTTATTCTCTCGTAGTAATATTGGCGTTGATAATTTACTACAGTGTTTATGTAAAATTGGTGAATTTTTTTTATTTTTTTTTACGGGAATTAGCCCACCCGGGCACAGGTCAAACGACCCACAACGGAGCCTGGGGGGCGGAAAAAAAAGAACGGAAAGAAATTGAAAATATAGAATAAAAAGGTTATACTGTATTAATCTACACCACGAAGATGCCGGAAAACCAACTTTTTAAAGTGAGACAGATTGTAAGAGCATGGAAACACAGAAGGCAGAGCATACCACAGTTTGGCTGTGTGAGGAAAGAAGGAGGTACTATAACGGGTTATTCTCGTGTGACCGACATCCACAGAGAAACGGTGGGCACCGCGGGCAAGACGTGTGTTACGAGCCCACGGCCTTGCCGGCGGTACACAGGATGCCAAATCCACTGAACATTGCCCGTTAAAGTACCTGTAAAAGAGAGAGAGTGAAGCAACATTGTGGTGAAGAGAAAGGGAAGAGAGATTGTCAACTAAAGGAGGAGAGTTAATAAGACAAAAATCCTTTGATTCCACCCTATCTAACAGTTGGACAGAAGAAGAGCCACCCCAGATATGAGAGCAGTACTCCAAGGTAGGACGAATGAATCCCTTATATACTTGGAACAGTTATTTAAACCACCGGTACCTCTACGTAAAGGAATCAATTGATAAAGTACGTATATTAATTTTATAAGATTTAGGTCGGTTACTCACCAAACATGTATGACGCCTGGGTGACGCGGTGACGCCCCCACACGAGTGAACCTCAAGGTGACTTACATGTGACGTCTGTAGTCTCTGAGCTGAGGAGAACCTTCACACACACGTCTCGCCTTTCTAAATAAATAAGTTATATTTTTATTCAGCCTGTACACTCAGTAGCTGCAAAGGACGTGAATTAAACTTCAAAATCATCTTCAATCTTAAATAACTTGTGTCTTTCTCCCTCTCTCTTTCTCTCCCTCTCTCAAAGCTGTCAGTTCACTAAGTTGAGTGACTGTGAAATGACGCGTTACACACAAAAAAGTAAACCCCGTATTCATTCGGGACACGTCACTGACAGGCCTTGTCGCGTCACTCGGGGTATCTTTCCTGGTGAAGTCATTGTTCCCCCAGCCACCGTGGGACGTGTTACTGATGGCGCCATTGTCATATCATCACTGTGGTGTGTGTGGTCAGTCTTACCTTATCATACAACACTAAACTATATCACTTTAGGGAATTATTTCATTATATTTTTCCCCCTCCGTCAAGTTGATGTTTGTTGATATCTGTCACTATAAAGCTACCAGCCAAGTAGACAGAAACTCCCGTCACAATACTGTCAAAAACGATTACCACTAACCAGACATGTAGCAAAATATCGACAAGTGTTATTTATGTGTTTGGGAAGATGTTCTCGAGATGCTCCAAATTGCTACAACATTTCGCTAACGGGGTTGGTTTAATCTGTAATGAATATATAGTTTTAACGCAACATTAGAGTGTGTGTCTAATAAACCTGCTGGTCCCGTTTTACGATGTGTCGATTCAACCCCCTTTAGTTCGTGTACCCTAAGTTCACCCAGCTGTGAATGGGTACCTAAGTTTACCGATGAGGAAGTAAATACGGTCGCGTACAGTGCCATGAAGTAAATACGGTCAAGTACAGTGTCGTATATACTTGACTAACAAAGACTCAATACAATTATCTTTACCAATGGTTATCTGCAGTGGTTATTGTGTACCACTGCCCCAATACACTGATCTATTGGTGCTCTGAGCTACACCCAGGCAGAGTGTTAACGAGTGGTTGGTTCAGATCTATCACAGGTCAGCCTCTCGATACAGTGGACTCCTTTCATTCCTATTCCTCTCGTGACCTGACCTATCCTGACCATATTTCTTCCTTGATTTGACCTTTTCTGATTTTATTTTTCCCTTGACATGACCTATCCTGACGTCATTTCACCCTTGACCTTTCCTGATTTCATTCCTCCCTTGACTTGACCTTTTCTGACCTGAGCTGGTTTCAGTGATATCCTCTCTCTCTCTCTCTCTCTCTCTCTCTCTCTCTCTCTCTCTATTTGGGTCAGGAGGGGAGAACGTGAAGGTGGTGACATCTGGCGAGTCTCTGGGCACCTGGGCTGACCTCTGCTGCCCACCGGGTGACCTTTAGAAGCTATATGATGTGTTTAATTTGACCTTTGACCTTTCTGTTTGTGTTTTATTATCATATATTCTGTTTATATTGTTGATGTCAAACAGCTGATGGAGTCGGTGTGTTGTTGTTGTGGTGACGAGTACAACTGACCTATTTCTTGATTCTTTTATTTCTCCTGTTTTTCCTGTTTCTTCCCATCTATCTTTATTACCCAATGCTTATAGATATATTGTTTAATATTTACTAGTGATTATGAGTTTAAATCAAGCGTTATTATTAAAAAAAAATATATATTAAAGAAAACGCCGCTAGAGATGAAGCCATTGAGAGAGGGCACAAAGGCATAGTTCAATTTATCCTGAAAACACGTAAAAATATTCCCTCCCTCCATAAATTCCTTTCCTTTTAGAAATACATAACAACACTCCTTAACCCCCGCCATTATTAAAACAATGCGAGGATTTTTATGGGAAAAATAGCAGAGGCAGGTGATGGCGTGTTTTCCCCTGACGTTCCCAGGAGAATGACAACAGAGGAAGGCTACCACAGGCGAGTTTGTGGGGGACTGGCCGACCGACTTGTCCTTGTGTACTGTTCTAAGACCTTAAGACCCTCACCTGTCCTTCTGTTTTAAGACCTTCACCTGGCCTAATAAGACCTTCACCTGGCCTAATAAGACCTTAACCTGGCCTAATAAGACGTTCACCTGGCCTAATAAGACCTTAACCTGGCCTAATAAGACCTTCACCTGGCCTAATAAGACGTTCACCTGGCCTAATAAGACGTTCACCTGGCCTAATAAGACCTTCACCTGGCCTAATAAGACCTTCACCTGGCCTAATAAGACCTTCACCTGGCCTAATAAGACCTTAACCTGGCCTAATAAGACGTTCACCTGGCCTAATAAGACCTTCACCTGGCCTAATAAGACCTTCACCTGGCCTAATAAGACCTTCACCTGGCCTAATAAGACCTTAACCTGGCCTAATAAGACGTTCACCTGGCCTAATAAGACCTTCACCTGGCCTAATAAGACCTTCACCTGGCCTAATAAGACCCTCACCTGGCCTAATAAGACCTTAACCTGGCCTAATAAGACGTTCACCTGGCCTAATAAGACCTTCACCTGGCCTAATAAGACCTTAACCTGGCCTAATAAGACGTTCACCTGGCCTAATAAGACCTTCACCTGGCCTAATAAGACCTTCACCTGGCCTAATAAGACCCTCACCACCACCTGTGTCCAGTTCTCACAAGATCTTTGCTACTTCTTCACCTCTCCTTCAAGGTGTCTGGTTGGTTCTCACGGTGCTGGGGTGAGGAGGGGGTAGGGGGAGGGGGGGGTAGGGGGGAGGGAAAGAATGGTAGAGAGGAGTAGGGGGAGGGAGGAAGGAAGGGAAAGTGGGAGGGAAGGATAAAGTAGGAAGAGGCATAAGAAGGGAGGAAGGAAAGAAGAAAGTAATTAAATAACAGATAGAGATAGGAAAATACAAATAAAAGATACAAATAAGGAAAGAGAAACCAAAAGAGATATAGAGAAAGATAAAGAGAAACGAAAGAACAGGTAGAGAGAAAGGTAGGAACAAGTATCTCAGGCGTGTGAGAGAAGCCGTTACCTCGCTACTGGAGGTACGGAACAAAAGTAACAAAAGGTAACGTGGCTAAGGTGACAATGTTAGTTTGGGTGTGTTTGGTTCCTTAAGGTTCGGCCGACAGTATGAGCGAGTAACCATTATATCATCGACGGGTAACTCAGGTAATTTAGGTAACTCCCTCAACAGGTAACTCAGGTAACTCCCTCAACAAGTAACTCAGGTAATTTAGGTAACTCCCTCAACAGGTAACTCAGGTAATTTAGGTAACTCCCTCAACAGGTAACTCAGGTAACTCCGGTAACTCAGGTAACTCCCTCAACAGGTAACTCAGATAATTCTCTCACTAAGTAACTCCCTCAACAGGTAACTCAGGTAACTCCCTCAGCTGACAAATATTGGGTCACTAGTCCTGTCTGTCCAGGATATTGATGGTGGTGGTGGTGGTGGTGGTAATGGTGGTGGTGGTGATGATGGTGGTAATGGTGGTGGTGGTGATGATGGTGGTAATGGTGGTGATGGTGGTAATGGTGGTGGTGGTGATGATGGTGGTAATGGTGGTGATGGTGGTAATGGTGGTGGTGGTAGTGGTGGTGATGGTGGTGGTGGTAGTGGTGGTGATGGTGGTAATGGTGGTGGTGGTGATGATGGTGGTAATGGTGGTGATGGTGGTAATGGTGGTGGTGGTAGTGGTGGTGTTGGTGCTGCTGTAGTAGTAATAGTAGTAGTAGTAGTAGTTGTAGTAGTTATTATTGTTGTTGTTTGTTGAAAGTAGTGGTAGCGAACACGACGTAATACACACACACACACACACACACCTGTGCTACAGCTGTTCCACACCTGTTAACACCTGCCTCATAAATATCCTACGCTTTTAAATCATAGTTAATGAACTTTATAAGGAAGCTCAACATTCACTCATATTTATCCTTCACAGTTAACATTCTCACATTCATAGACAACAGACAAACACTCATTCAACATCCATGACCTTGTTTCCTGTTGTCTGTTAACGGGAGACATTCACAACCATTTCTGTTTAACTTTTATGAAGGGTAAAATTTATTGGCAAGGAAAAAATATAACACGTGTTTTGGGTGGGTTAGGTTAGGTTAGGGTGGGTTAGGTTAGGTTTTGGTGGGTTAGGTTAGGTTTTGGTGGGTTAGGTTAGGTTTGGGTGGGTTAGGTTAGGTTTGGGTGGGTTAGGTTAGGTTTGGGTGGGTTAGGCTAGGTTTGGGTGGGTTAGGCTAGGTTTTGGTGGGTTAGGTTACGTTTTGGTGGGTTAGGCTAGGTTTGGGTGGGTTAGGTTAGGTTTGGGTGGGTTAGGTTAGGTTTTGGTGAGTTAGTTTAGGGTTAGGTTACGTTTGGGTGGGTTAGGTTAGGTTTTGGTGGGTTAGGTTAGGTTTTGGTGTGTTAGTTTAGGTTTTGGTGGGTTAGGTTAGGTTTGGGTGGGTTAGGTTACGTTAGGGTGGGTTAGGTTAGGCTTGGGTGGGTTAGGTTAGGTTAGAGTGGGTTAGGTTACGTTAGGGTGGGTTAGGTTACGTTAGGGTGGGTTACGTTAGGTTAGAGTGGGTTAGGTTACGTTAGGGTGGGTTAGGTTACGTTAGGGTGGGTTAGGTTACGTTAGAGTGGGTTAGGTTAGGGTGGGTTAGGTTAGGTTAGGGTGGGTTAGGTTACGTTAGGGTGGGTTAGGTTACGTTAGGGTGGGTTAGGTTACGTTAGGTGGGTTAGGTTACGTTAGGGTGGGTTTGGTTACGTTAGGGTGGGTTTGGTTACGTTAGGGTGGTTAGGTTACGTTAGGGTGGGTTAGGTTAGGCTAGGTGGTTAGGTTACGTTAGGGTGGGTTAGGTTACGTTAGGGTGGGTTAGGTTACGTTAGGGTGGGTTAGGTTAGGTTAGAGTGGGTTAGGTTACGTTAGGGTGGGTTAGGTTACGTTAGGGTGGGTTAGGTTACGTTAGGGTGGTTAGGTGACGTTAGGGTGGTTAGGTTACGTTAGGGTGGGTTAGGTTAGGTTAGAGTGGTTTAGGTTACGTTAGGTGGTTAGGTTACGTTAGGGTGGTTAGGTTACGTTAGTGTGGGTTAGGTTACGTTAGGGTGGGTTAGGTTAGGTTAGGTTAGGTTAGGTTAGGTGGTTAGGTTACGTTAGGGTGGGTTAGGTTACGTTAGGTGGGTTAGGTTACGTTAGGTGGGTTAGGTTAGGTTAGAGTGGGTTAGGTTACGTTAGGGTGGGTTAGGTTACGTTAGGGTGGGTTAGGTTACGCTAGGGTGGGTTAGGTTACGTTAGGGTGGGTTAGGTTACGTTAGGGTGGGTTAGGTTACGCTATGGTGGGTTAGGTTACGTTAGGGTGGGTTAGGTTAGGGTGGGTTAGGTTACGTTAGGGTGGGTTAGGTTACGTTAGGGTGGGTTAGGTTACGTTAGGGTGGGTTAGGTTACGTTAGGGTGGGTTAGGTTACGTTAGGGTGGGTTAGGTTACGTTAGGGTGGGTTAGGTTACGTTAGGGTGGGTTAGGTTAGGTTAGAGTGGGTTAGGTTACGTTAGGGTGGGTTAGGTTACGTTAGAGTGGGTTAGGTTACGTTAGGGTGGGTTAGGTTACGTTAGGGTGGGTTAGGTTACGTTAGGGTGGGTTAGGTTACGTTAGAGTGGGTTAGGTTACGTTAGGGTGGGTTAGGTTACGTTAGGGTGGGTTAGGTTACGCTAGGGTGGGTTAGGTTACGTTAGGGTGGGTTAGGTTACGTTAGGGTGGGTTAGGTTACGTTAGGGTGGGTTAGGTTACGTTAGAGTGGGTTAGGTTACGTTAGGGTGGGTTAGGTTAGGTTAGGGTGGGTTAGGTTACGTTAGGGTGGGTTAGGTTACGTTAGGGTGGGTTAGGTTACGTTAGGTTAAGAAGAAGAGAAAAAGAATTCATTTGATTATGTTATTTACTTGAATCACAACAACAACAACAACAACCTCAGCAAGTGCTTTAGTGCCAGGTGTGGGCGTCACTGGTACGGAAACAGTGTGAGGGTGGGCGTGTGGGCGTGTGGATCAGGGTTCCCCGACTTAATGGCATGGAAGGGAATCCGACGCTCCCAAGTGCTAATAGAACCCTTGGGTTGTGAGGGGGGTTGTGAGGGAGGTTGTGTTGTGAGGGGGGGTTGTGAGGGGGGTTGTGTTGTGAGGGGGGTTGTGAGGGGGGGTTGTGTTGTGAGGGGGGGTTGTGTTGTGAGGGGGGGTTGTGGGGGGGGTTGTGTTGTGAGGGGGGTTGTGTTGTGAGGGGGGGTTGTGTTGTGAGGGGAGGTTGTGTTGTGAGGGGGGGTTGTGCTGTGAGGGGAGGTTGTGTTGTGAGGGGGGTTGTGAGGGGAGGTTGTGTTGTGAGGGGAGGTTGTGTTGTGAGGGGAGGTTGTGTTGTGAGGGGGGGGTCAACCTCGGGGTCGAATCAACACCCCTCTCTACGCTTCCTCTCCCTGCAGGGTGAGTTACTATGGAGGAGAAGAGAGGAGAGATGGAGAGGGAGAGAAAGAAAGGGAGAGGAGGAGAAAAGAAGAGTGGAGAGGGAAAGGGAGGTAAGGAGAGATGAAAAGGGAAGGGAGAGAAAAGGGGTAAAGGGGAGGGAGAGGAGAAGAATAAGAGAGGGAATAGCACAATGAGGGGGGAGTGGAGAAGAGAGGGAGTGAGAGGAGTGTGTGAGAGAGTGAGAGGAGTGTGTGAGAGAGTGAGACAGTTCTTACGCGGTGGCGGCGGTGAGGTGAGATAGGCCCGCTGCCAGGAACTCTTATCAGATGATATAAACCAGCTCTTGGTGTTGACTCTCTCTCTCTCTCTCTCTCTCTCTCTCTCTCTTTCTCTCTCACTCTCATCCTCCTGTTTCCCCTCGCCTAACCTAACCTAAGCTAACCTAACCTAAGCTAACCTAACCTGACCTAAGCTAACCTAACCTGACCTAAGCTAACCTGACCTAAGCTAACCTAACCTAACCTAACCTTCAGGTGATCTATTTACTTTCATAAGAATTAATGTAACAGAGGCGTCCATACACTACTCCACTTATGTGATTATCCTAATGGCGTAAAAATTGTACTGAGACTCGATTCTGACAGAAGCCGATAACCGATATTAGTATGGTGTTCGAATTACCCGATATCCGATTAGGTGGTCGAATTATCCGATATTCAGGTGGTCGAATTATCCGATATTAGTATGGTGTTCGAATTACCCGATATCCGATTAGGTGGTCGAATTATCCGGTATTATTATGGTATTCGAATTACCCGATATCCGATTAGGTGGTCGAATTATCCGATATTAAGGTGGTCGAATTATCTGATATCCGGTAAGGATGGGTGAATTATCCGGATATTTTGGTGATTAATTATTTAAGTGATGTGATCGGTTAAGGTAATTAGGTTCAATTACTACACTAATTATAGAGATTAATTCCATGAGTACGATGACTTAACCTCTTGAGTACGATGACTTAACCTCTTGAGTACGATGACTTAACCTCTTGAGTACGATGACTTAACCTCTTGAGTACGATGACTTAACCTCTTGAGTACGATAACTTAACCTCTTGAGTACGATGACTTAACCTCTTGAGTACGATGACTTAACCTCTTGAGTACGATGACTTAACCTCTTGAGTACGATGACTTAACCTCTTGAGTACGATGACTTAACCTCTTGAGTACGATGACTTAACCTCTTGAGTACGATGACTTAACCTCTTGAGTATGATGACTTAACCTCTTGAGTACGATGACTTAACCTCTTGAGTACGATGACTTAACCTCTTGAGTACGATGACTTAACCTCTTGAGTACGATGACTTAACCTCTTGAGTACGATGACTTAACCTCTTGAGTATGATGACTTAACCTCTTGAGTACGATAACTTAACCCCGTGAGTACAATACATCTCTATTCGCTGGTATGTGGTCACTTATTCGCTGTTATACGCTGTTAATATCATTCGCTATCAGGTGTTCAGTCGCTGGTGTTAATTCCTCTATTAAATCCTAGTTAGGTATGATAATTAGAATGAGTTGTCATACTTTAGTCTACGTTAGAATGATTTATATATGAGTTTTAATGCCCACGTCAATGTTAGAATGATTTTAATGTGTTTTCTAAGACTTCTGCCAATGTTTGAATGATTTAATATGTCATTCTATTTCTAAATAACTTCTAATTATTGACAAATGTGACCCCTAGCTACCAGTTCCTTTAATTCTACCGTAAAATCATTCTCTAATATCTAAACTCTTTACAAAATAGGTCAACAATATTAGATAAATTATAAGGGGATCTAAGTCTTCTAAAAAATACTCACATATGCCGAAAATATGTATTACTATATTACTAAAGATAATATATCCCTCGAACTATTACAAAAATATTCAGAAATTAATACAAATACAAAATTAAATTAAAGGCAAAATAATTCGCTATTTCTTTTTTACAAAAATATTCACAAATTATTAAAAGAACAGCGAAAATAAAAATAACATGAAAATAAATAACTATAAATTTATTCTAAACAAAAACTTTTAGAATTTATCAAAAATATTCAAAACCAAATTTAAAAATCATGAGGAAATGAATGACTATTTTTATTGAATATTTTTAAATACCAAAAATATTCATTACTACATTAGAAAAAAATAATACAAAGAAATAAAAAAAAATAATCACAAATTATCGAAAATTATCACCAAAAACAAACGGAATTAAATCAACTACCGAACAACCAAGTCAAACCACCTAACTACCTTATAACTACCCCCTAACAAGCTCCGAGGGACAGTAAACCACATTAACTACTTAACAGCCACATCAAATCGCCTAACTGCCCCTAACAAGCCCCGAGGAGTCTTATTTCCCGCTAACGCCCGCCCTACACGTGGCCAATAACACTACACGCACACACGCACGGATATGTACACACAGCAGACACACACACACACACACACGGACGCGCAGACATAAAGCACTCAAGGAACACGCACGCACACGGACACATACATAAATGGACATTGGGGACACTTACACGGACAGACGGACACGTACACAGACGGACATACTCTCACGTAGACAAACCCAAAATACGGACACGCACACAGACACGCAACCCCCCCCCACACACACAGACACGCAACCCCCCACACACACACGCACACCCCCTACACACAGACACGCAACTCCCCCCACACACACACAGACACGCAACCCCCCCCCTACACACAGACACGCAACCCCCCCCACACACACACAGACACGCAACCCCCCCCACACAGACACGCAACCCCCCCCACACACAGACACGCAACCCCCCCCCCCACAGACACGCAACCCCCCCCCCCCACACAGACACGCAACCCCCCCCCCCCACAAACCACACCACACCACCCACCCCCCCCACCACCACCCCCCCCCACACAGACACGCAACCCCCCCACACACAGACACGCAACCCCCCCCCCACGCCACACCCACCCAGACACGCAACCCCCCCCACACAGACAGCAACACCCCCCCCCCCACACACCAGACACGCAACCCCCCCACACACACAGACCCACCCCCCCACACACACACCAACCCCCCCCCCCCACAGACACGCAACCCCCCCCCACACACAACACGCAACCCCCCCCTCCCCCCACACACGCAGACACCACCCTCCCACGCACGCAACACGCAACCCCCCCCCCACACACATACACGCAACCCCCCCCCACACACGACACGCAACCCTCCCCCACACACGCAGACACGCAACCCTCCCACGCACGCAGACACGCAACCCCCCCCTACACACACACAGTTAAAGGGACCGCCATACCTAATGCCTTGGGTCACATATAAAGAAGTTTATTTACCTCTCGGTGCTTGACTCTCACACCGTTAATTTAGACCGTATCATCGGCGCCTCACCTTCCATTGTGCTGGACTAAAAGGAAAATTTTACTCTGTATTGGAGGTGAAAATTTTAGCCCCGCGGACCCCAATGTTTGTGATCATTTACGCGAGTTAGTTTACTTATTAGATTAGGTAGTTAATGACGTATGTACCGAGTGGGACATGATATCATCCGGAGCCCTCAAGTGGTGGTCACAGCTCTCGCCTCAGTCACAAGTCTTAAGAGGAGTAAACTATCATGTGGTCGAGTCTTGGTTTAAGTGGTCATGGTCTTAGGATTGGTCTGAACGTCCTCTTCGGCGGTTCAGAATGACAGTTGAAATACATTCAAATTCCGTGACGTGTAGCGACAACACAAATAAGTTGCCACCAAACAGAAAAATGTGTGGAAGGTTGTCCTGATGCCATCCACCTCCAGATTTCCCGCTCGTCCACTGCGCGCCATTGCTGCTTGGTGACGTTGGTGACGTCACGAGGCGCTGAAGTGAAGCGTGATTTTATTGGTTCATTACTCCCAGTGAAGCGTTCTAATTGGCTGGCGGCGGCCCGAGAGGCGACACTCGGGCTGTCGTGTCAGTTGCCAGAGGCTGTGTGTTACTCAATTCCACAACCATACTTATATTCACATATCTCACGTAATTATTTCCAGACTTTACATTTGGATCGGCAATTCAAGACTACACGCTCGGGTACAACTGACTAAAAAATCCAATGACATAAGAGATAACCCGCTAAGACCGCGAGAAAGGCAACACAGATGGGGCGAGTTGGCCGTCGATATATGGTGTGAGAGACGGTAAATAGTGGTTCACGAAAGCTCATTTAGTTCTCTGGACGGGGCCTAAGGTTTAGCATCGTTCCCAGGGGATCAGACAGTCTGTGGGTGGCGGTGAGCGATGAGTGCACTGTGTCACGTGGGTTTAGTGCGCACCTGACCACGCTCTTCACTTCCGAATATTACACAAATAAAAAAAAATAAATCGCGCGGTACAAAATAACAATCGCGGGTATATTTTGGTGAACGGTATTGTGTTTTAAAACCAGGTAATAATTAGATGAAATTATAATAAGCTATAAGAGGAAATTATACACGCTTGGACTTGATCTTACAACATAGTGAACTTTACGAAGATAGGTTAGTGAGACGGGTCCGGGCGGAGGAGGAACAGACAACACTCCCCGACTTTCCACCGCTGTCAACATTAAGGTAAGATGACGCTTCTTAGATCTGTGGCTTCTTAGCTTAATATCTGATTAATCTTTCTACCAAGACTCTATCGCATGACACGCGCTGGTACACTGACACACCAGCTACCACCACCCATCAGAATATCACCTCTAAACATCTCTCGTAGTTGTATAGTTAAAATACCATTAAACAATTGCTCGCCGCTTTTAACTAACAGGTGATTTACATATATATAATTCTCTATAATTAAATATCTTGTGGATTATATATAGGATTAGTTGTTGATGAAGCATAATCTGTTTTATCAGCTTGGCTTCATCAGCTTGGTTTTTATCAGCTTGACTTCATGACAACAACGGCATAAATATTTCTTGAAATTTTGGGAGTAGTTTATTATGCATGCGACATCAGTACCTGGCATAGTAAAGCATGTTATGTTGTGCACAAACCTACGTAGAACCTTGTGCACCATCGCTAGAGTGCACAAACCTACGTAGAACCTTGTGCACCATCGCTAGAGTGCACAAACCTCCGTAGAACCTTGTGCACCACCGCTAGAGTGCACAAACCCACGTAGAACCTTGTGCACCATCGCTAGAATGCACAAACCTACGTAGAACCTTGTCCACCACCGCTAGAGTGCACAAACCCTCTTAGAACCTTGTAGTGCACCACCGCTAGAGTGCACAAACCCTCGTAGAACCTTGTAGTGCACCACCGCTAGTGCACAAACCCTCTTAGAGCCTTGTAGTGCACCACCGCTAGAGTGCACAAACCCTCTTAGAGCCTTGTAGTGCACCACCGCTAGAGTGCACAAACCCTCTTAGAGCCTTGTAGTGCACCACCGCTAGAGTGCACAAACCCTCTTAGAGCCTTGTAGTGCACCACCGCTAGAGTGCACAAACCCTCTTAGAGCCTTGTAGTGCACCACCGCTAGAGTGCACAAACCCTCTTAGAGCCTGGTAGTGCACCACCACTCTATTCCTTGTTATCAAGGTAATCTTAAATCCGATAATCCTTAACTAATCCCAAGAAAATAAATCCTAAATCATTGATAATTAAATTGTACTCTTTATATTGGATTAAATATTTTATACCATTGCAAAATTTACAAACAATTAATTATTTAAATACTCAATTATATTTAACAAGAATTTAATGTTTTCTGTATAAATAAAAGACAAATAAATATATTATATTATTAATTCCAATGTTATTTTTTTTCTTATTTATCTATTCAATAATTGTGTTTTGTTGTTCTAAGCTTTAAATAACGAATGATTGAATGTAACGCTGAGTTATATCGTCTTACCTGAAGTAGTGCCCTCCCAGCTTATTACACCTGAAGATTGACCTCCCAATGCTAACCTAACCTAACCCAGCTTATTACACCTGAAGATTGACCTCCCAATGCTAACCTAACCTAACCCAGCTTATTACACCTGAAGAATGACCACCCAATGCTAACCTAACCTTACGCGAACCTAACCTAACCTACCCCAGCTTATTACACCTGAAGAATGACCACCCAATGCTAACCTAACCCAACGCGAACCTAACCTAACCCAACGCTAACCTAACCTAACGCTAACCTAACCTAACCCAACGCTAACCTACCCCAGCTTATTACGCCTGAAGATTGACCACCCTAATATTACTTACGGGGATGAGGTTAGCGTTAGGGTGATTAATCTTCAGGTGATATAAGCTGGGGTGATTAATCTTCAGGTGATATAAGCTGGGGTGATTAATCTTCAGGTGATATAAGCAGGGGTGATTAATCTTGAGGTCATATAAGCTGGGGCGATTAATCTTCAGGTGATATAAGCTTGGGTGATTAATCTTCAGGTGATATAAGCTGGGGTGATTAATCTTCAGGTGTTATAAGCTGGGGTGATTAATCTTCAGGTGATATAAGCTGGGGTGATTATTCTTCAGGTGAACTGTTACCTCAACCTGTAACAGTTCTTTAGTCAAGTTTAAATGGAATTACAGTGTTTTTAACTATTTACCCACGTGTTAAAATACTCGCACAGGTAAATTAATGCAGGTAAAATAAATCATTAATTAATTACTAGTCAAATGGGGGTTAAATACCATACGGGAATTAATTTGACTTTGTTGTGGCTTTTTTTTTTGCGGGAAAGTTCAGCGAGTTTAATTTTCATAAACCTCGCGATCGCTTACTTTGGTGTTCGTACGCGCTAACACCACATAGCCGACTCCAGCAGCCACATAGCCAACTCTAGCACCTACATAGCTAACTCCAGCACCTACATAGCTAACTCCAGCAGCCACATAGCCAACTCTAGCACCTACATAGCTAACTCCAGCACCTATATAGCTAACTCCAGCATAGCCGACTCCAGCACCTACATAGCCAACTCCAGCACCTACATAGCTAACTCCAGCACCTACATAGCCAACTCTAGCACCTACATAGCTAACTCCAGCACCTACATAGCCAACTCTAGCACCTACATAGCTAACTCCAGCACCTACATAGCCAACTCCAGCACCTACATAGCCAACTCCAGCACCTACATAGCCGACTCCAGCACCTACATAGCCAACTCCAGCACCTACATAGCCAACTCCAGCACCTACATAGCTAACTCCAGCACCCACATAGCTAACTCCAGCACCTACATAGCTAACTCCAGCACCTACATAGCCAACTCTAGCACCTACATAGCCAACTCCAGCACCTACATATCCTAATCCAGCGCCTACATAGTATTATTAAAAGCAAGTACAGGAAATTAGCGTTGATATAATGGTAAATTTAACCATTTGAAATAATTAAAGAAAACTAAAAATCGATTCCTACCTTTGGAGACTTTGAAACAGTTTGTCTATTTACCTCATTCAATACCCGACACTATTTGCCCACTTTTATGCTAATTTCTCTAACATACATTTCCACCGAGTTTACGCTATTTAACTATTCAGTGCATCAATAGGGGATTTATATCTATATATGAATGAGTTTTAATAGGTGTTTATGGGGGGAATGTATAGAAGAATGTTTTATATACTGGTATGTCGTTAGAGTTCGTGATGGAAATAAAATCTCTTTAGTTTTATTTATTTTTTTTTAGTTTTGTGTTGTTTAAATATATATTTTTTTTTTATGTGAATATTAAGAAAATTAACTAATAAATGTTAAAGCATGTGATTACTGTTTGATAAATGTGTACTGTATATAATGATGGCGTATGTATATGCATGTGTATGGAGTGTTTATGGGAAATATTATATTGGTGTAGTGTAGTGATGTATAATTTTGTTGTTGTTGTTGGCCGTGTTGTTGTTGTTTTTGTTGTTGTTGTTGGCCGTGTTGTTGTTGTTGTTGTTGGTGTTGTTGTTGGCCGTGTTGTTGGTGTTGTTGTTGGCCGTGTTGTTGTTGTTTTTGTTGTTGTCACTGCACTTCAACAACAGTGGTCTTTACGTGCGCAACAAGGTTAGTTAAACACTATTTCAATAACGTTAAAAATTTCGATGTAAACTTTGGCGAATCTAATAGTTTCAACTCTGAGAAACACAAAGTAAAAATGTATATAATTTCACGGATAGTTTTAAATAGTAATTAACACAACCACGTAATTAAATACAGGTCAATTAATCGGCGACTAAAAAAATACCTGAGATGAAATTGTTATTCAGTTCAATAATTCAATTGTGAAGAGTCGATAAATTAACCTAATTACTGTAAAGACTCAGGTTAATAATTATGTTAATATTCTCTCATATTAACTGTTAGGTTAGGTTACCGTTTGGTTAGGTTAGGTTAGTGTTTGGTTAGGTTAGGTTACCGTTTGGTTAGGTTAGTGTTTGGTTAGGTTAGGTTACCGTTTGGTTAGGTTAGTGTTTGGTTAGGTTACCGTTTGGTTAGGTTACCGTTTGGTTAGGTTAGCGTTTGGTTAGGTTACCGTTTGGTTAGGTTAGCGTTTGGTTAGGTTAGGTTAGCGTTTGAATATCCTGAGATGATTGTGTGTGTGTGTTGTATAAGTTATTACTGTGCTCTAATAACTAGCATCACTTAACCAATACAACACTCACCAATGGTTAAAATTAACAAACATACACTGGTTCATACAGCTTAGTCCCCTGTTGTATTTTTCACTCATGTATTCCGACTAATTGTATTAGTTGTATGCATTAATCTATCATACATTATAACAGTATAGAAATACATACCAAAAAGTTTCTGTTGTATAGTATATCAACAAACTCCTATTAATTCATATGTTTCATCATTAACCTCTAACTCCACTTATACATAACGCTGAATTACGTAAAGATTAGTTAAAACAATATATATATCGTTATATCATTTAATAATATAAGATTTTAATTACATATAAGAAAACAAAAATAATTTCAGTAAGTAATTCAATTTTTACCTCACGTCAAAGGTAAACTATTTTATATTACCCCCAAAAATGATATTAACCTCAACACAAATTATTAACATAAGCAAAAAAATTTTAATAATTAGTATAACTCGAATATTAACATTGACGAAAATAAGGAATTTGGTCTCCTTTTTGTTGAGGAAATTACAAGCGTATAATTTGGTCTCCGTTTGTGTGTCTATAAATTCTATGGTTTTACAATAGCCGGAACTGTCTAGAAATAGCCTTAATAGTCAACCAGGATACGATACTTTACGATACATAAATAGCGGAGGGAAGGGTGGCTATAGACTTGAAAATTGATCCGATAGCTGTTTTTAAGGGCTAAGTATCGTAAATCGTATAAAATAAACATTATATACATGTTTTAGTTATATTTATATTTTTTTTTTACATATATATAAACATTTCTAATCCACGTAAACATTCCTCTTCGACCTGGATTTATGCGTCACTCAGATAATCAGATACTCGGCCACTCAGACACTCAGACACTCATATCAGGAATAACAATTAAAGGTGTCCCCAGGTATTTAAATAACAGAATTTATAAGGTGCGTTGAGTTTGGTTTGAATTGGCGGTCAGCTGATTAAAAAACTTCTGGGCGCTTAAGTTAGTGTTTGGTTAGGTTAGGTTAGTGTTTGGTTAGGTTAGGTTAGTGTTGGGTTAGGTTAGGTTAGTGTTGGGTTAGGTTAGGTTAGGTTAGTGTTGGGTTAGGTTAGGTTAGTGTTGGGTTAGGTTAGGTTAGTGTTGGGTTAGGTTAGGTTAGTGTTGGGTTAGGTTAGGTTAGGTTAGTGTTTGGTTAGGTTAGGTTAGTGTTTGGTTAGGTTAGGTTAGTGTTGGGTTAGGTTAGGTTAGGTTAGTGTTGGGTTAGGCTAGGTTAGTGTTTGGTTAGGTTAGGTTAGTGTTGGGTTAGGTTAGTGTTGGGTTAGGCTAGGTTAGTGTTTGGTTAGGTTAGGTTAGTGTTGGGTTAGGTTAGGTTAGGTTAGTGTTGGGTTAGGCTAGGTTAGTGTTTGGTTAGGTTAGTGTTTGGTTTGGTTCGGTTAGCTTAGGTTAGGTTAGTGTTAGCGTTAGTGTTAAGTTAGTCATAAGTTAGGCTAGATTAGGTGAGTGTTAGGTTAGGTTAAACCCAGGATAAACCACCAAGCCACCACAAACTAAACTTTAATCTCTCTATAATCCAAGAATACAGAAATTATACAAAATTTAAGTATAATTATTATTTATTCCTATAACCGGCCACCGCTATACAGAACCGGTTACCTTGATCACCTGCCGGGTTGAAAGTTATTAACAAAAACTTAATATTTCATCGATTATAAGTAAATGTTACCGTAGGGAAATTATTACTTATTTCCGGTAACCCTTGACTCTAGAAAAGTATTACCATGGAAAAGGTATTACAGTGCTAATCTAACCTGACCTAACCTAACCTAACCTGACCTGACCTAACCTAACCCGACCTTGTAAATCGTGATTGGAACCAAGAGTTTTATTTTATTTCTTTCTTTTTTTGGGGGGGGGGGGGGGGGGGAGAGTCTCAGCGCACTTTTGACGCCATTTTGAGTGATTGTGCGTCCTGACCCCCTCCCCCTACCACCAGCTGGCGAATGGGAGGGGGGGGGGGGGCAAGGGGGAGGGATTGGATAAATTTATTACGTCAAGAGTTGGATTATTCACACTTCAGTTATGATTGGATGATTCGCCAGTCCAACATTATTTAGTCATATTGATTGTGATTGGCTAATAGCTAAGTCACACTCGTCATGATTGGCCAATAACCTTGGATGATTTTCCCCAGCCAATCATTATGAAGCGTTTTCCCCAATCTGCCATAATTGGCTAATCAGCGAATCATTATGCATTGAATAAGTTTAAATAATTCCAAAATTTATGTTTATATAATAATTCAAGATATAATAATTATTTTAAGACTTATTTATATATACCAGTATGTTGTTATTATTATTATTATTGTATATTACTGCTATATCGTAACTAAGGCCTTATAAGCGTAGACTATAAACTCATATAATAAACTATCAAACTTAAAATTATTCTAAATATTGATGTTAAAAGACTTATCATAAAGAGTATAATATATTTTAGATTTTTCTATAATTCTTAATGAAAAATAATAATTATTAGTTATATTACTATATAGATATAATATTCCCCCTTGTTACTTTATATTACGTAATAACATGTGATTTACTTTATGTAACTAATATTTTTATTTTTGTAATATTCCGAGTAATTTTCTCTCCCCCATTACTAACACACACACGTCAGGCCATCGTTAATACTGAAAGCAGGATTCAATTCATTTCTTGCTGAAGTTTGGACACGTTCAGCATTTTCATAGAGGTATTTTATCGTCACGCCAACATATGCGTTTTTACGTATCTTTTAAAATTAGCTTATATTTATCATCCTTTTATTATGCTGTTTTGACTTACGTACACACGCATATGTACCCACACACACAAAAAAACACACACACACACACACCATCTCCTCACCTTGACAAAATTCTCACGACATTTTATATACCTCTCTCTCTCTCTCTCTCTCTCTCTCTCTCTCTCTCTCTCTCTCTCTCTCTCTCTCTCTCCCATACGCGTTCATTACTCATCACAGGTCTTCATTGTGACGCCCTCCCATTGACCCGCATTCAGAGAGGTTGTGAGGGGGGACTACCACACACACACACACATACGTGGATTATATTCAACTTTTTAATTGCAGTTCTTGTATTTTTGTTAAATTATTTGATGGAATTGTGGATGTAATTGCCTTGTTAAAGATCTCTGTTGTTTAAATGCAGTAATACGTCGTAACAACAGAGGGAATACGAGCTTAAAGACCTCACTTGTTCTTTAAGCGCAGTAATAATAATAGTTCGTTATATCACTAAGCGGTTTAGGAGAAGGATTTTGTGAATTTATTGTAATTTTATGTATTTTGTGAGTTGTGTATAATATATGTATGTTATATGTATATCCAGAGACTATATATGTGTATGTGTGTGTGTGTGTATGTGTGTATATATTCTATGTGTATGAGTATGTATATGCGTCTGTGTTTGTGTATGTACAGTCTATGTATATTTGTATATATATTTTATGAAAATCCACAATGAAAACGTGGATAAGATAAATCTTGATAAAATCACACGTATATATATGGGTCTGTGTGTATAGTGTATGTATGTGTGTGTTGGTACAGTATATATGTATGTATGAGCGTCTGTATGAATGTATGTGTTAACATTTAAGACCTAACATATACACCAACAGTACCCGATATACACACCAACAGTACCCGATATACACACCAACAGTACCCGATATACACACCAACAGTACCCGATATACACCAACAGTACCCGATATACACCAACAGTACCCGATATACACCAACAGTACCCGATATACACACCAACAGTACCCGATATACACACCAAAATTGCACCATCATTTCTACCACTATTTCCATCAACATCATTTCACGCGACACGAAGCTCCAAGCATATAAAATTTACGACCGCAAGTTGGTAATTAAAACGAAACTATAGGAACCAATCGCTTGTCGTTTAACCAATATTTCGTGCTGTAAAAGGTTGGGGGCGGGGAGAGGAAAAGTTGGATTATGGGTATTTGACACGTGATAAATAGTGATGACCCTTGTTGCCCTGTTTCAGTGTTTGGTTGTTCGTTTACTATTTGTTGGAAGACATGGCTGTTGAATAGTGTCGGTTCTGCCCTGTTGCCTCTTTGTGTACTGAAGATTAGTAATACAGTGTACTATATCCGCACCTCCCCTAACGAGCCGTCATACCTTAAGGTCGAGTCTCAATGTAAATATGATGTGATTTTGAGCTTTGTTTTTTACACCGTGGCCCTATTAGATATGTGTTTACGTCTGCAGTTAAGAGGGAACTATGTTGCTTGAGCCTCTGAAAACCCTGAGGAAAATTCCACGGGAACATAAGAACATAAGAATGGAGGAACTGCAGCGGGCCATACTGGGTAGTCCCATTTACACCCAACCTCTATCGCTCATACATCCATCCAACCTATGTTTGAAGCTGTCCAGCGTATTCGAGTTAATGATGATATTTGGTAACTTGTTCCACTCATCCACAACTCTATTTCCAAACCAATGTTTACCTATTTCGCGCCTAGATCTACATTTGTCTAATTTAAAACCATTGTTACGAGTTCGCTCCTGGTTGGATAATTTGAGTACCTTTGTTTAGCCCTGACTTCCATTTATACACCTCAATCACTTCGCCCCTCACTCCACATCTCTCGAGGGAGTGCAAATTAAGATGCTTTAACCTGTCTCTAAAGCCCGGGATTAGTCTTGTCATTCTCCTCTGAATTCTTTCTCGGGATTCTGTATCCATTCTGTAGTACGGTGACCAGAACTGAACTGCGTATCCAAGTGAGGTCTCACAAGCGCAAGATATAGTTTTCGGATGACCTCGCTAGTCTTGGCTTAAGATTTCACCTTAATCTTTCTCACAGTCGGATATCTCGATAACAACGCGAAAATTTTTTTTAGAACTTCCTGCAGTTTTGCGGAGTCCTCGTCAGATTTAATAACACGTCCTATTTTAGTGTCATCAGCAAATTTACTTATGTTGCTGCCTACGCCTATATCTACGTCGTTTATGTATATAATAAATAATAATGGTCCAAGTACTGAACCTTGGGGTACTCCACTAGTGACGTTTACCCCAATCAGATTTAGTGTCGTTAATGCTCACTCGCTGTTTCCTGTCCTGTAACCACGCCCTAATCCATTTTAGAATATCTCCTCCAATGCCATGAGCCTCCACTTTACGTATTAGTCTTTCGTGGGGGACTCTGTCGAAGGCTTTGCGAAAGTCGAGATATATCACCTCATAATCGTGTCCATCATCCACTGAAGAAAATGTCCCTAGAACCTTTGAGAACCCCGAGGAAAATGTCCCGAATGTCCTTAAAACCTTAGAAAACCGTGAGGAAAATGTCCCTAGAACTTTTTAGAACCCTGAGGAAAATGTCCCTAATGTTCTTAAAACCTTTGAGAACCGTGAGGAAAATGTCCCTAGAATCTTTGAGTGCCTCCTGCCTTTCATTCTTCACACCTGTCTGAACGTGAGGAATTACTACACCTGTCAAACAGAAGCTATTACCTGGAGTGGTTTGGGGGACATTTGTTACTGAGAGGTTTATTATGATACCTGTAATTGTCACCTGTAACTCACCGCTACCTGTCATCTGTAGTTAGGAGAACTGATGTTGGATTTGTGTTTGTACTGATTGATGTTATAATGAACTGCCACGTTTCAACACTGTTTTAAGCAAATATACAATGTTACTTTATACAAAAAACAACTAAAAAAAGATCTATACATTATTTTTGTTGTAAATATTAAAACACATCCAGATTATAAACATTGAAATCATCTAATCATTTTAGATATATTCATAATCTAGGAAAACATATAGTTGATATGTGAATATATTTCGGTTTAGTGATAAGGGAGATGTAATTACTAAAGGGTATAAATTAGATATAAAAATGTTATAACTTACCTGGCATGATATTAATTGGATTTTATCCTTATGGTACCTGGCAATGGCATGATACTTATTCCTGTTGTAAAAAAAGAATATATATTCGGATATTTCGTATATGTGTGTCTCATATATTTATGAAATTGTAATAGGTGCACACACACACACGGACAAAGTTTACGGACACACAAGTGCAAGGAAAAATATTCAGACGCACACATACACACACACACACGCATGTGGGATACAGATTGTGTTAGTGTCAATAAGGATTGGTGATTAGTAGATGGTAATTGGATTGTAAATTAAGATTAGGGGTTTCGTACTCAAGGGGTTAAATTATCCTACTCAAAGGTTTAAATTCTCGTACTCGGGGTTAAGGTATTGTACTCAAGGGGTTAAATTATCGTATTCTAGGGTTTAAGTTATCATACTCATGGGGTTAAGTTATTGTACTCAAGGGGTTAAGTTATCGTACTCAAGGGGTTAAGTCATCGTACTCAAGAACTATTAGTTTTGTAGTCCCTTAAGTACCAGTTTTAGACCTGTTTCGTGGTGGTTTTGAAGCAAAGTTGAAGTGAATTTGAAGTACAGTAATTATATGATAGTTTGGGAGGGCTGTTTTGAGGGTTTGGTGTAATTTTAGAGCGAATTTGAAGTCGTGTTGTGGTTTTGAAACTTGTTCATGTTTTCGAAGCAGTGTTATGGTGAATATGAAGCAGTGTTGTAGTTTGGATGTACCGATATAGTGAATTTGATTTAGTGTCGTGGTTTCGAAGCAGTATGGCGAATGTGAAGCAGTGTCGAAGTTTGGATGTAGCGATATAGTGAATTTGATTTAGTGTCGTGGTTTCGAAGCAGTGATATAGTTGTTTTGAAGAGTTGATGTGATTTTGAAGTGTTTTCGTCGAATCTTAAGCAATATCATGTATCTGAAGCAATGTTCCAATCTATATGAAACAGTGTCGTAACTTATAAACGGTGGTACCAGAGTTTCGAAGTATCGGCCTACAGAGAATTTGGACCATTTATCATGAGCGTTTTGAAGCAATATCACAATAGATTCGAACTAGTGTTACTGTGTCCTGAAAACCATATCCTACCACTTCACTGTTACTACCAGCAGATTATCATTACATTTCAAAACCATTTCAGATTTTCAGATACCAAGTAGTTTAATAGACGCTGTATTTCTGTATTACATAATGCTGTATCCCTAATGCAGCTGTAACCTCCAGTACATACAACATAGTGAAGTAGATTACAGTAGATTAGTACAAATAGTAATAGTACTTTATAAGTGAAATTAGCATTATAAGTAGAATTGAAGTAATGGTTCATATCTTTATAAGTAATTGTATAAGATTTCTTGATAATGGATTTGTTATGTTAAATTTAATTGGTAGTTAGGTACAAGTTACTACACAGTGGACATTTGCGTAGTCATTTGGCCCTCCCTTGTTCCCTCCATCATCCCTCCTTTGTTCCCTCCATCATCACTCCTTTGTTCCCTCCATCATATCTTCCTTCTTCCCTCCATCACCCCTCCCTTGTTCCCTCCATCATCCCTCCTTTGTTCCCTCCATCATCCCTCCTTTGTTCCCTCCATCATCCCTCCTTTGTTCCCTCCATCATCCCTCCCTTGTTCCCTCCATCATCCCTCCCTTGTTCCCTCCATCATCCCTCACTTGTTCCCTCCATCATCCCTCCATCATCCCTCCCTTGTTCCCTCCATCATCCCTCCCTTGTTCCCTCCATCATCCCTCCTTTGTTCCCTCCATCATCACTCCTTTGTTCCCTCCATCATATCTTCCTTCTTCCCTCCATCACCCCTCCCTTGTTCCCTCCATCATCCCTCCTTTGTTCCCTCCATCATCCCTCCTTTGTTCCCTCCTTTGTTCCCTCCATCATCCCTCCCTTGTTCCCTCCATCATCCCTCCCTTGTTCCCTCCATCATCCCTCCCTTGTTCCCTCCATCATCCCTCACTTGTTCCCTCCATCATCCCTCCTTTGTTCCCTCCACACTCTCTCCTTCCCTCCACACATTGACTACCTTACACCACCATCACCACTCCACTACCACCACCACTCCACCATTCCACCACCACCACTCCACCATTACCACCACCACCACTCCATTACCACCACCACCACTCCATTACCACCACCATCACCACTCCATTACCACCACCATCACCACTCCATTACCACCACCACCACTCCATTACCACCACCACTCCATTACCACCACCATCACCACTCCACCACCACCACAACATTACCACCACCACCACCACTCCATTACCACCACCACTCCATTACCACCACCACCACTCCATTACCACCACCACCACCACTCCATTATCACCACCATCACTACTCCACCACTACCACCACCACTTCATTACCACCACTCCATTACCACCACCACCACTACTATCACCACCACTACTATCACCACCACCACCACCATCACCACCACCACCACCACCACTACACACTAACCCTCTTTCCTGTGGCGCTCCTAAGGTCCTCTCACATATTTGCCAAGAGGTCCTGGGTTCGACTCCCGGGCGGATTAGCACTCTTGTCTCGCCGGCCGTGATTGGAGACCTGGCTGTAAAGTGATTAGCGGATCGTGTCCCTAGTTAATGGTTGAGGCCAGTGGAGGTAGCGAAGTGTCCGGTCTTCCTGGGTTAAACACCTACACACCCGGATTACACAGCTCCACACCATCACCTCCACACTATCACGTCCACCACACCATTACCACACTATCACGTCCACCACACCATCACCACCACCACACCACTACGCCACGCTCACCACCACACACAGCGTCGCGCTTTCGTCGCCGCCTCCGCCGCCGCCGCTACCACCACCACCACACTCATAACCACAACCATTATTCACCACCAACTACCACACCCTCCCCACCACCACCGCCCCCCCCCACCACCACCACCACCACCACCACACTCATAACCACAACCATTATTCGCCACCAACTACCACACCCTCCCCACCACCACCACCACACTAATCAGCTCCTCCCACAGGGTGTGCGGTAGCGGTGGCGGGCCGCACGTGGCCGCCGTTATGCTCTCTCCGGTGGACGCCGGACCGCACGGACCACACGGGCCACATGGGCCACACGGTCCCCATGGCCCTCATGGCCACCACCCGTGGGTGCCCACCACGCTGGACGACATGTCGCACAAGGGTGAGTCGCACCTCTGACACACATCTGTCGCTTCCCCTTCCTCTACCCCTACTATGGTTCCTCTCACAGTCTGTCGCACAGTTAGTAGCACCTTTCGCACAGTCTCTGTCGCACAGTGAGTAGCACCTCTCGCACAGTCTCTGTCGCTTTTCCTTCCTCGTGTAGACTACAGCTCTCTCACACACCTGTTGTACACATCCACGCTGGTGGGAACTACTCAAGCAGCAGCACAGCTCTTGCCGATTATGACAAAGATCCGTCTGTACCAAACACCTTAATTATCGCTGAGTCTTTACGAGTTGCTGTTAGGTTAGGTTGAGTCAGGTCAGGTTAGGTTAGGTTAGGTCAGGTTAAGTTAGGTTAGGTTACTGAAGAAAACAAGTCTCATAGTTATCGTCTTGAAGTTACTTGTTGACTAAAACTGGCATAATTTTTCACTCATTTTCACTAATTTTCACTAATTTTTCACTCCTAAGAACATAAGAATGGAGGAAACTGCAGCGGGCCTATTGGCCCATACTGGGCAGTCCCGTCTACACCCAACCCCTATTGCTCATATAAGCATCAATCTTGTTTACATCAGGTGAAAAAATGAATAAACTAGACTTATTGGTTTAGCATATTATTCATTAAGCATTTAAGGATGATGGTTTAACGTGATTGGGTAGGTTTAACGTGATTGGGTAGGTTTAACGTGATTGGGTAGGTTTAACGTGATTGGGTAGGTTTAACGTGAATGGGTAGGTTTAACGTGATTGGGTAGGTTTAACGTGATTGGGTAGGTTTAGCGTGATTGGGTAGGTTTAACGTGATTGCCTGGGTTTAACATGATTGGGTGAGCTTAACATGATATGAAGGTTTAATACTTTTTTGAAAATGTTTTAATTGATAAGAACGTTGGTTTAACCCCTTGAGTGCGATGACTAATCCTTTGAGTACGATGATTTAACCCCTTGAGTTCGATGATTTAACCCCTTGAGTACGATGGATTAACCCTTTGAGTACTATGATTTAACCCTTGAGGACAGTGGCTTAACTCACGTCTCAGTACACAAGGGGGTTAAATCGTTGTACTCAGAGAATTGGTAGTGTACTCAAGGAGCTGCTATTGTACTCAAGCGGTTGTAAGTGTACACAAGTGTACTCTCAGTCCCTCAGCCGCGATACGGAGCCTCCTCTAACTGTCCCAGCCCCCTCTCACTCCCCCATCCCCCTCTCACTTCCCCCAGCCCCCTCTCACTCCCCCCATCCCCCCCTCTCACTCCCCCAGCCCCCTCTCACTCCCCCCATCCCCCCTCTCACTCCCCCATCCCCCTCTCACTTCCCCATCCCCCTTTCACTCCCCCCAGCCCCCTCTCACTCCCCCCATCCCCCTTTCACTCCCCCAGCCCCCTCTCACTCCCCCCATCCCCCTCTCACTCCCCCCCCAGCCCTCAACACCTCACTCCCTCTCCCCTTTCACTCCCTTACCCCCTTATCTCACTCCCTTAGCCCCCAATCTCCCTCCTCCCTCCCTCCCACTCCCCTAGGCCCCTCTCTCCCCACCCCTCTCCCCCCTCTCTCCCTTGGGTAATGTTCCAACAGGTTCACTAAACCCGGCTAATTAATTTTAAAACGCCGGGCAAACACGCGTGTCTCCCGAGGGGGTCTTTTGCCGCGTCCTAGGGGAGAAAAGTGAAAAATTACCCTAACTTCTCAACCCAAAACTTTCTCCGTAGTTTTTTCCCCTAGTTATTAATTTAAGTTATTTACTGTTTTATGTAATTGAAAGGTGATTGATGTTAAGGATGGATTGATATAGGAAATTGTGGAGAGGTGTGGGGGGGGGGTGTGGGGGGTAGTAACACGTGTTCCTTCGCTTCCACATGTCAACAACTAACTTGCGTGTGTTCCCGCTTCCCTCACCTCCTCTCCCTTACCTCCCCTTACTCTCCTGTTCCCCCCCTCCTCTGTCTCCCCTTTTCCCTCCTATTATCTTCCCTTACTCCTCACTCCCTCTTTCTCTCTCTTCCTTTCCTCTCTTACTCTCTCCTACTTCCTCCATTCTCTCTTCCTTCCCTCTCCTTCATCTCTCTCCATCTCTTTCTTCCTCCTCCTTTCATGACTCACTGACTCGTTTCTCTGACTCACACAGACGTCACTGACTTCACTACAGTCAGAGAGAGAGAGAGAGAGAGAGAGAGAGAACTTGACCAACCAATCATAAACCACCACGACCATCATTAACGTACACACACACACATACAAACACTCCCCCCCCACCTACACCCACCCCCCACCTACACCCACCCCCCACCTACACCTACCCCCCACCTACACCCACCCCCCACCTACACCTACCCCCCACCTACACCTACCCCCCACCTACACCCACCCCCCACCTACACCCACCCCCCACCTACACCCACCCTCCACCTACACCCACCTCCCACCTACACCCACCCCCACCTACACCCACCCCCCACCTACACCCACCCCCCCACCTACACCCACCCCCACCTACACCCACCCCCCACCTACACCCACCCCCCACCTACACCCACCCCCTAAAACACTGCTAAAAAAATAAAATAAAAACATAAAAAAATAAATAAATAAAACACACATAATACAGTAAAACACATAAGAATTAATGAAGTGATAAACATAGGTAATTACCACTTACCTGTTCCATCCCGTATAGTTAACCTGTCAAGCTGAGTACTAAAATGTTATAATTAAGAAATGTATCATTGATCCATTTACCTGTCGATAATTATATATATTAGGTGAATATTTCCATTAATCTTTTCGCTAATCCTTTTACTAATCCTTTCTCTAATCCATTTACTAATCCTTCCACTAATCCCTTTTAATATATGATGTAGTTAACGTGAGGCAGTATTATATATGTGTGTGTGTGTTCCTCTCTCTCTCTCTCTCTCTCTCTCTCTCTCTCTCTCTCTCTCTCTCTCTCTCCTGTATGTAACGTAAAACGAAAGGAAACCTAACCTAACCTAACCTAACCTAACCCAACCTAACCTAACCTAACCTAACCTAACCCAACCTAACCTAACCCAACCTAACCTAACCTAACCTAACCTAACCTAACCCAACCTAACCTAACCTAGCTTAACGTAATGTCCTACAAGTTGCTACGTCACAGCTTGTCCAGTTCCCTTTGCTGTTCTCACTTATGCTGTTCCCGTTGCTGTTCTGGGCATGTGTTACTTATTGTGCTGTGCTTGTTGCTGTTCTCACTTATGCTGTTCCCGTTGCTGTTCTGGGCATGTGTTACTTATTGTGCTGTGCTTGTTGCTGTTCTCACTTATGCTGTTCCCGTTGCTGTTCTGGGCATGTGTTACATATTGTGCTGTGCTTGTTGCTGTTCTCACTTATGCTATTCCCGTTGTTATTCTCTGTTATAACTGTTGCTCGTTATTGCAGTTTTCTCTCATGCTGTTCTTGCTGTTAACTCTCATCACTACGACTGTTGTAACTCTTATCACCTGCAGCTGCCCGTGAATCATTAACCCCAGGTGGTGTTAAAAGAAATATCCCTCGAGTGGGTAATTACACGTTCATTCCCACGTGTTAATGAGGTAGACCGACGTTAGGTGGCCAATAGGGGGTTACCTGGTCATACCTCGCTCAACGATATATTACAGGTGAGAGAGAGAGAGAGAGAGAGAGAGAGAGAGAGAGAGTAAAACACTAGGAAGTCGTGAGAGGGAGGGAGACTAGGAGGTCGTGAGAGAGAGAGAGGCCACAACACTAGCAGGTCGTGAGCTACACACTGCCGGCTGCCCCTCTCATCCATTACCACTATCGCTACCTACACCAATGGCCGCACTCACATATATTACCTCTCCCAGACTCTCTCTCTCTCTCTCTCTCTCTCTCTCTCTCTCTCTCTCTCTCTCCCGACCTCCTAGTGTTTTACTCTCTCTCTCTCTCTCTCTCTCTCTCTCTCTCTCTCTCTCTCTCTCTCTGTCTCACAATACACAAAAAACGTGTCCAGGAACTCACAACAATGAAACAATCGCTATTCATCTGTCTCAAACAAACAAACACAGACAAACACAAATAAACAAACACACAAACACCGAAGAATAAAGCAAAAATATTTACATAGAGTTGTTGTTGTTTTTTTGATTTTTTGCTGGAATTCGAGTAAATTTTTTTCCAATGGTCAAAGAACTCAACTCACGCGTTCTCTCTTGAACACACTGAAACAATGAATCCCCGAGACAATGAAGCAACGATACAGTCAAGCAGTGAAACAATGAAGCAGCTAAAATGATTGAATGAAATAATGAAACAATGAAGCAATGAAACAATGAAGCACTGAAGCAATGAAACAATGAAGCAATGAAACAATGAAGCAGTGAAACAATGAAGCAGTGAAACAATGAAGCAGTGAAACAATGATGCAGTTAAAATGAAGCAATGAAACAATGAAGCAATGAAACAATGAAGCAGTGAAATAATGAAGCAATGAAACAATGATGCAGTTAAAATGAAGCAATGAAACAATGAAGCAATGAAACAATGAAGCAGTGAAATAATGAAGCAATGAAACAATGATGCAGTTAAAATGAAGCAATGAAACAATGAAGCAATGAAGCAATGAAACAATGAAACAATGAAGCAATGAAACAATGAAGCAGTGAAATAATGAAGCAATGAAACAATGATGCAGTTAAAATGAAGCAATGAAACAATGAAGCAATGAAGCAATGAAACAATGAAACAATGAAGCAGTGAAACAATGATGCAGTTAAAATGAAACAATGAAACAATGAAACAATGAAGCAATGAAACAATGAAGCAGTGAAACAGTTAATCTTGAAAATGAAATATTTCTCTCTCTCTCTCTCTCTCTGGACTTTTCCTCCCTCCCTCCCTCCCTCCCTTTCAATCCTTCCCTCACTCCCTCTCTCTCCCTCTTTCACCCTTCCTTCTCCCCTCTGTCTCTCCCTTGGCACTTGTCCAGATAGTACACACACACACACACACACACACACACACACAAAGATTCGTAAGTTAGTTTTCTCCCTTAATAACATATACAATAGCGTTCTTTGTCGTTAAATCGTAACGTAAATCATGTTTCCCCAATAATTCTAATAAAATCGTTAGTTTTTTTTTTATACGATAAGACAATTTATTTTACAAGTATAGTCTCAACTTAATTCCGGCTCCATTTTGTAAAGCTGAAGTTAACCAATGAGGAGATATTTTGAAATTACGATTTATTTTTTTATGATCCAGAGTTCTGATTCTCAAGTGATCTTGGTGTTCACGTTTCTTTAAGTAGAGTCTTGGCGTAAGTTTGTCGCCAGTTTGAACCGATTGTGTTTTCGTTTTCCTTGATTACGGTGAATTAACCAAACCTAACCGAGCCTAACCTAACCTAACCGAGCCTAACCTAACCTAACCTAACCGAGCCTAACCTAACCTAACCGAGCCTAACCTAACCAAGCCTAACCTAACCTAACCGAGCCTAACCTAACCTAACCGAGCCTAACCTAACCTAACCGAGGTTAACCTAACCTAACCGAGCCTAACCTAACCTAACCTAACCTAACCTAACCGAGCCTAACCTAACCTAACCTAACCTAACCTAACCTAACCGAGCCTAACCTAACCTAACCGAGCCTAACCTAACCAAGCCTAACCTAACCTAACCGAGCCTAACCTAACCTAACCGAGCCTAACCTAACCTAACCGAGGTTAACCTAACCTAACCGAGCCTAACCTAACCTAACCTAACCTAACCTAACCGAGCCTAACCTAACCTAATTCAGTCAGATGCAAAAATTATATACCTACAACCCAACAGCACACACACACACACACACACACACACACACACACACACACACCTAATCTGCTCTTTCTTTTACCTTCATCTACTTTACCTAATCATAATAACTCACGTTTGTAAACAATTCTAAATATTTATCTCTTCCTCGAACGCAGCCATTAGACAAACAAGTAAACAACAACAACAACAATAATGAATTCTATAACAAACAACAAATTAAAAAAACAAAAACAAGAAAATTTTGCACATCGAAAAATCAAGTTCTGGCACCACGACAACCTTCTCCTTCCCCCTCTCCTCCTTCCCTTCTCCTCCCTCCCTTCTCCACCTCCTTCCCCCTCTCCTCCCTCCCTTCTCCTCCTCCTTCCCCCTCTCCTCTTCCTTGCCCTCTCCTCCTCCCCTCTACACCCTCGCGGCGTCCCCATTGTCACATGGTTGCTATGACAACACAAACACACTGCTGACATCCGAAGCTTGTCCCCGCATCCGGTCTCTTGGGATCTTGACTTGGGCTTCGTTGTCGTAACTTTATTTTGTGGCATATACGAACTTATACTACTATTACTATTACTACTACTACTGCTACTACTACTACTACTATTACTATTACTACTACTACTACTATTACTACTACTACTACTACTACTACTACTACTACTACTACTACTACTATTAATAATAATATCTTAGCCACTTAATACTTAAACATTACTTATAAATTACAGTCATGACACTTTATTAAGCAACTCACTTATAAACATTGTGAAAAGTGTATTATGGTAGAAATTATTTTTAAGTAAATTTCATGTTTAAGAAATTGTTAAGTTACTTTATATATTGTACTGGTTGTTTGAGTGTGTGGTATTGTGGTGTGGTGTGGTGTGGTGTGTGTTGTGTGGTGTGGTGTGGTGTGTGGTGTTGTGTGGTGTTGTGTGGTGTGGTGTGTGGTGTGGTGTGTGTGGTGTGTGGTGTGGTATTGTGTGGTGTTGTGGTGTGTGGTGTGGTGTGTGGTGTGGTGTGGTGTGTGGTGTGGTGTGTGTGGTGTTGTGTGGTGTGGTGTGTGGTGTGGTGTGGTGTGTGGTGTGGTATTGTGTGGTGTTGTGGTGTGGTGTGGTGTGTGGTGTGGTGTGGTGTGTGGTGTGGTGTGTGGTGTGGTATTGTGTGGTGTGGTGTGTGGTGTGGTGTGTGGTGTTGTGTGGTGTGGTATTGTGTGGTGTGTGGTGTGGTGTTGTGTGGTGTGGTGTGGTGTTGTGTGGTGTGGTGTGTGGTGTGGTATTGTGTGGTGTGGTGTTGTGGTGTGGTGTGTGGTGTGGTGTGGTGTGTGGTGTGGTGTGTGGTGTGGTGTGGTGTTGTGGTGTGGTGTGGTGTGTGGTGTGGTGTGTGGTGTGGTGTGGTGTTGTGTGGTGTGTGGTGTGTGTGGTGTGGTGTGTGTGGTATTGTGTGGTGTTGTGGTGTGTAGTGTGGTGTGGTGTGTTGTGTGTTGTGGTGTGTGGTGTGGTGTATTGTGTGGTGTGTGGTGTGGTGTGGTGTGGTGTGTTGGTGTGGTGTGTGGTGTGGTGTGGTATTGTGTGGTGTTGTGGTGTGTGGTGTGGTGTTGTGGTGTGTGGTGTGATGTGGTATTGTGTGGTGTGTGGTGTGGTGTGGTGTGGTATTGTGTGGTGTTGTGGTGTGTGGTGTGGTGTGGTGTGTGGTGTGGTATTGTGTGGTGTTGTGGTGTGTGGTGTGGTGTGGTGTGGTGTGTAGTGTGGTGTGGTATTGTGGTGTGTGGTGTGGTGTGGTGTGGTATTGTGTGGTGTGGCGTGTGGTGTGGTGTGTGGTGTGGTGTTGTGTGGTGTGGTATTGTGTGGTGTGTGGTGTTGTGTGGTGTGGTGTGGTGTTGTGTGGTGTGGTGTGTGTGGTGTTGTGTGGTGTGGTGTGTGTGATTTGGTGTTTTGTGGTGTGGTGTGTGTGTGGTGTTGTGTGGTGTGGTGTTGTGTTGTGTTGTGTGGTGTTTTGTTGTGTTGTGTTGTGTTGTGTTGTGTAATTATTGAGTACTGGGGCCCATTAGTACTGGGGCCCATTAGTACTGGGGCCCATTAGTACTGGGGACCATTAGTACTGGGGACCATTAGTACTGGGGACCATTAATACTGGGGACCATTAGTACTGGGGACCATTAGTACTGGGGCTCATTAGTACTGGGGACCATTAGTACTGGGGCTCATTAGTACTGGGGACCATTAGTACTGGGGACCATTAATACTGGGGACGTATTTGTGAAGGGAAGATAGAATTAAGTTATTATATTATACTGTCCAGCGCGTCCTAAATGGTCCCAGTCTCTCACACTGCAGTATATAAGTAACGGTAACCCACACACACACACACACACACGACTGCCAAAAACTATTCATCATTGAGAGAGAATTTTACCCTAACAGCCACACAAGCTGATCGTTGGCGTGTAAAGCACTCAAACCATCAGTCTCTCCTTCGTCATTAGTGTTGGGCGGCGTGCAAAAGACGCGCTGACATGTGTTCATTGAAGGGAGGACGAGCGTTGGTGCTGCAGGTGTGGTGCTGCCTCAGGTGTGGTGCTGCCTCAGGTGTGCTGCTCATATAATTGATGATTTCATTGCTTGTGTGTGTGTGTGTCAGTTATCACTTATTTACATACACGTGTGCGTCGTTATATGTGTGAATATATGTAAGCTTAGATGTACGAGTGTGTACAGTATGTATAACTGTGCAGTGAGACCTGTGGTAGAAGGGTCAACATCCTCGCCTCGCAAGTGAGTGGTCCCGGGTTCGATCCCCGGGCAGGGTGAAACTATGGGCAAGTTTCTTTACGCCATTTGCCTCTGTCTACCCAGTGCAGTTGGCGAGTTGTCCGGTCTTCTCGGACTATTCCTTGACACGGGGTCACGCAGCTCGTTAACTCAGGGTGTGGTTGTTGTGTTGGCGACAGCTTCTACACCTTAAACACTGGGTCATGCTGCTCGTTAACTCAGGGTGTGGTTGTTGTGTTGGCGACAGCTTCTACACCTTAAACACGGGTCACGCAGCTCGTTAACTCAGGGTGTGGTTGTTGTGTTGGCGACAGCTTCAACACCTTAAACACTGGGTCATGCAGCTCGTTAATTCAGGGTGTGGTTGTTGTGTTGGCGACAGCTTCTACACCTGAAACACGGAGTCACGCAGCTCGTTAACTCAGGGTGTGGTTGTTGTGTTGGCGACAGCTTCAACACCTTAAACACTGGGTCATGCAGCTCGTTAATTCAGGGTGTGGTTGTTGTGTTGGCGACAGCTTCTACACCTTAAACACTGGGTCATGCAGCTCGTTAATTCAGGGTGTGGTTGTTGTGTTGGCGACAGCTTCTATACCTTAAACACTGGGTCATGCAGCTCGTTAACTCCGGGTGTGGTTGTGTTGGCGACAGCTTCTACACCTTAAACACTGGGTCATGCAGCTCGTTAATTCAGGGTGTGGTTGTTGTGTTGGCGACAGCTTCTACACCTTAAACACGGGGTCACGCAGTTCGTTAACTCAGGGTGTGGTTGTTGTGTTGGCGACAGCTTCAACACCTTAAACACTGGGTCATGCAGCTCGTTAATTCAGGGTGTGGTTGTTGTGTTGGCGACAGCTTCTACACCTTAAACGATGGGTCATGCAGCTCGTTAACTCAGGGTGTGGTTGTTGTGTTGGCGACAGCTTCTATACCTTAAACACTGGGTCATGCAGCTCGTTAATTCAGGGTGTGGTTGTTGTGTTGGCGACAGCTTCTACACCTTAAACACTGGGTCATGCAGCTCGTTAACTCAGGGTGTGGTTGTTGTGTTGGCGACAGCTTCTACGCCTTAAACGCTGGGTCATGCAGCTCGTTAACTCCGGGTGTGGTTGTTGTGTTGGCGACAGCTTCTACACCTTAAACACTGGGTCATGCAGCTCGTTAACTCAGGGTGTGGTTGTTGTATTGGCGACAGCTTCTACACCTTAAACACTGGGTCATGCAGCTCGTTAACTCCGGGTGTGGTTGTTGTGTTGGCGACAGCTTCTACACCTTAAACACTGGGTCATGCAGCTCGTTAACTCAGGGTGTGATTGTTGTGTTGGCGACAGCTTCTACACCTGAAACATTGGGTCATGCAGCTCGTTAACTCAGGGTGTGGTTGTTGTGTTGGCGACAGCTTCTACACCTTAAATACTGGGTCATGCAGCTCGTTAACTCAGGGTGTGGTTGTTGTGTTGGCGACAGCTTCTACACCTTAAACACTGGGTCATGCAGCTCGTTAACTCCGGGTGTGGTTGTTGTGTTGGCGACAGCTTCTACGCCTTAAACACTGGGTCATGCAGCTCGTTAACTCAGGATGTGGTTGTTGTGTTGGCGACAGCTTCTACACCTTAAACACTGGGTCATGCAGCTCGTTAACTCAGGGTGTGGTTGTTGTGTTGGCGACAGCTTCTACACCTTAAACACTGGGTCATGCAGCTCGTTAACTCAGGGTGTGGTTGTTGTGTTGGCGACAGCTTCTACACCTTAAACACTGGGTCATGCAGCTCGTTAACTCAGGGTGTGGTTGTTGTGTTGGCGACAGCTTCTACACCTTAAACACTGGGTCATGCAGCTCGTTAACTCAGGGTGTGGTTGTTGTGTTGGCGACAGCTTCTACACCTTAAACACTGGGTCATGCAGCTCGTTAACTCAGGGTGTGGTTGTTGTGTTGGCGACAGCTTCTACACCTTAAACACTGGGTCATGCAGCTCGTTAACTCAGGGTGTGGTTGTTGTGTTGGCGACAGCTTCTACACCTTAAACACTGGGTCATGCAGCTCGTTAACTCAGGGTGTGGTTGTTGTGTTGGCGACAGCTTCTACACCTTAAACACTGGGTCATGCAGCTCGTTAACTCAGGGTGTGGTTGTTGTGTTGGCGACAGCTTCTACACCTTAAACACTGGGTCATGCAGCTCGTTAACTCAGGGTGTGGTTGTTGTGTTGGCGACAGCTTCTACACCTTAAACACTGGGTCATGCAGCTCGTTAACTCAGGGTGTGGTTGTTGTGTTGGCGACAGCTTCTACACCTTAAACACTGGGTCATGCAGCTCGTTAACTCAGGGTGTGGTTGTTGTGTTGGCGACAGCTTCTACACCTTAAACACTGGGTCATGCAGCTCGTTAACTCAGGGTGTGGTTGTTGTGTTGGCGACAGCTTCTACACCTTAAACACTGGGTCATGCAGCTCGTTAACTCAGGGTGTGGTTGTTGTGTTGGCGACAGCTTCTACACCTTAAACACTGGGTCATGCAGCTCGTTAACTCAGGGTGTGGTTGTTGTGTTGGCGACAGCTTCTACACCTTAAACACTGGGTCATGCAGCTCGTTAACTCAGGGTGTGGTTGTTGTGTTGGCGACAGCTTCTACACCTTAAACACTGGGTCATGCAGCTCGTTAACTCAGGGTGTGGTTGTTGTGTTGGCGACAGCTTCTACACCTTAAACACTGGGTCATGCAGCTCGTTAACTCAGGGTGTGGTTGTTGTGTTGGCGACAGCTTCTACACCTTAAACACTGGGTCATGCAGCTCGTTAACTCAGGGTGTGGTTGTTGTGTTGGCGACAGCTTCTACACCTTAAACACTGGGTCATGCAGCTCGTTAACTCAGGGTGTGGTTGTTGTGTTGGCGACAGCTTCTACACCTTAAACACTGGGTCATGCAGCTCGTTAACTCAGGGTGTGGTTGTTGTGTTGGCGACAGCTTCTACACCTTAAACACTGGGTCATGCAGCTCGTTAACTCAGGGTGTGGTTGTTGTGTTGGCGACAGCTTCTACACCTTAAACACTGGGTCATGCAGCTCGTTAACTCAGGGTGTGGTTGTTGTGTTGGCGACAGCTTCTACACCTTAAACACTGGGTCATGCAGCTCGTTAACTCAGGGTGTGGTTGTTGTGTTGGCGACAGCTTCTACACCTTAAACACTGGGTCATGCAGCTCGTTAACTCAGGGTGTGGTTGTTGTGTTGGCGACAGCTTCTACACCTTAAACACTGGGTCATGCAGCTCGTTAACTCAGGGTGTGGTTGTTGTGTTGGCGACAGCTTCTACACCTTAAACACTGGGTCATGCAGCTCGTTAACTCAGGGTGTGGTTGTTGTGTTGGCGACAGCTTCTACACCTTAAACACTGGGTCATGCAGCTCGTTAACTCAGGGTGTGGTTGTTGTGTTGGCGACAGCTTCTACACCTTAAACACTGGGTCATGCAGCTCGTTAACTCAGGGTGTGGTTGTTGTGTTGGCGACAGCTTCTACACCTTAAACACTGGGTCATGCAGCTCGTTAACTCAGGGTGTGGTTGTTGTGTTGGCGACAGCTTCTACACCTTAAACACTGGGTCATGCAGCTCGTTAACTCAGGGTGTGGTTGTTGTGTTGGCGACAGCTTCTACACCTTAAACACTGGGTCATGCAGCTCGTTAACTCAGGGTGTGGTTGTTGTGTTGGCGACAGCTTCTACACCTTAAACACTGGGTCATGCAGCTCGTTAACTCAGGGTGTGGTTGTTGTGTTGGCGACAGCTTCTACACCTTAAACACTGGGTCATGCAGCTCGTTAACTCAGGGTGTGGTTGTTGTGTTGGCGACAGCTTCTACACCTTAAACACTGGGTCATGCAGCTCGTTAACTCAGGGTGTGGTTGTTGTGTTGGCGACAGCTTCTACACCTTAAACACTGGGTCATGCAGCTCGTTAACTCAGGGTGTGGTTGTTGTGTTGGCGACAGCTTCTACACCTTAAACACTGGGTCATGCAGCTCGTTAACTCAGGGTGTGGTTGTTGTGTTGGCGACAGCTTCTACACCTTAAACACTGGGTCATGCAGCTCGTTAACTCAGGGTGTGGTTGTTGTGTTGGCGACAGCTTCTACACCTTAAACACTGGGTCATGCAGCTCGTTAACTCAGGGTGTGGTTGTTGTGTTGGCGACAGCTTCTACACCTTAAACACTGGGTCATGCAGCTCGTTAACTCAGGGTGTGGTTGTTGTGTTGGCGACAGCTTCTACACCTTAAACACTGGGTCATGCAGCTCGTTAACTCAGGGTGTGGTTGTTGTGTTGGCGACAGCTTCTACACCTTAAACACTGGGTCATGCAGCTCGTTAACTCAGGGTGTGGTTGTTGTGTTGGCGACAGCTTCTACACCTTAAACACTGGGTCATGCAGCTCGTTAACTCAGGGTGTGGTTGTTGTGTTGGCGACAGCTTCTACACCTTAAACACTGGGTCATGCAGCTCGTTAACTCAGGGTGTGGTTGTTGTGTTGGCGACAGCTTCTACACCTTAAACACTGGGTCATGCAGCTCGTTAACTCAGGGTGTGGTTGTTGTGTTGGCGACAGCTTCTACACCTTAAACACTGGGTCATGCAGCTCGTTAACTCAGGGTGTGGTTGTTGTGTTGGCGACAGCTTCTACACCTTAAACACTGGGTCATGCAGCTCGTTAACTCAGGGTGTGGTTGTTGTGTTGGCGACAGCTTCTACACCTTAAACACTGGGTCATGCAGCTCGTTAACTCAGGGTGTGGTTGTTGTGTTGGCGACAGCTTCTACACCTTAAACACTGGGTCATGCAGCTCGTTAACTCAGGGTGTGGTTGTTGTGTTGGCGACAGCTTCTACACCTTAAACACTGGGTCATGCAGCTCGTTAACTCAGGGTGTGGTTGTTGTGTTGGCGACAGCTTCTACACCTTAAACACTGGGTCATGCAGCTCGTTAACTCAGGGTGTGGTTGTTGTGTTGGCGACAGCTTCTACACCTTAAACACTGGGTCATGCAGCTCGTTAACTCAGGGTGTGGTTGTTGTGTTGGCGACAGCTTCTACACCTTAAACACTGGGTCATGCAGCTCGTTAACTCAGGGTGTGGTTGTTGTGTTGGCGACAGCTTCTACACCTTAAACACTGGGTCATGCAGCTCGTTAACTCAGGGTGTGGTTGTTGTGTTGGCGACAGCTTCTACACCTTAAACACTGGGTCATGCAGCTCGTTAACTCAGGGTGTGGTTGTTGTGTTGGCGACAGCTTCTACACCTTAAACACTGGGTCATGCAGCTCGTTAACTCAGGTAGTGGTTGTTGTGTTGGCGACAGCTTCTACAGCCTTAAACACTGGGTCATGCAGCTCGTTAACTCAGGGTGTGGTTGTTGTGTTGGCGACAGCTTCTACACCTTAAACACTGGGTCATGCAGCTCGTTAACTCAGGGTGTGGTTGTTGTGTTGGCGACAGCTTCTACACCTTAAACACTGGGTCATGCAGCTCGTTAACTCAGGGTGTGGTTGTTGTGTTGGCGACAGCTTCTACACCTTAAACACTGGGTCATGCAGCTCGTTAACTCAGGGTGTGGTTGTTGTGTTGGCGACAGCTTCTACACCTTAAACACTGGGTCATGCAGCTCGTTAACTCAGGGTGTGGTTGTTGTGTTGGCGACAGCTTCTACACCTTAAACACTGGGTCATGCAGCTCGTTAACTCCGGGTGTGGTTGTTGTGTTGGCGACAGCTTCTACACCTTAAACACTGGGTCATGCAGCTCGTTAACTCAGGGTGTGGTTGTTGTGTTGGCGACAGCTTCTACGCCTTAAACACTGGGTCATGCAGCTCGTTAACTCAGGGTGTGGTTGTTGTGTTGGCGACAGCTTCTACACCTTAAACACTGGGTCATGCAGCTCGTTAACTCCGGGTGTGGTTGTTGTATAGATTATATTAATCAAGTACTGTACACACATACAGACAAGCACATATGGTCAAGCAGAACCCTCACATGCAGACACACATACAGGTATATAAACACATATACACCTTACCTATTATAGTTAATTCGTACAAATTAGTTAAAAAAAACAACAATGAAAATTACATCTTATCTTTATATATCTTTACGTGCGTGTGTGTGTTGTAGGCAATAATTCTCTATATTTTTATCTGATTTCGTGACGTGTTTTTATATATTATATTTTGACGTGTCTCAACAGCCAATCAACGTCGCGACATGTATTTTCAGGAACCAATCATCTCCGCGACGCTTATCGTAATAGCCAATCAAGGCCCCGTATCGTAACACGTACAGGAGGCAAACGGACTCTAGCGACGGAAAAATCATTCTCACGCAAGAGTTTACTCCCCTTAAACCTCTCTTGAGCGCCCCCTCCCTCCCCCTCTCCCTCGTCACCACCTCAAACTTGGTCCTAATTTCCTCACTCTTCATGTGACAGTTCTCAACATTCTCCTCACATTGTTCTCTCATCATCATATTGTAAAAGTTCAAGTGAGGATCTCTCTTTTGTGACTCATACTAAAGTTTACTGATGCCAGACACAGATAACTGGGCCCCTCTGACGTTCGCTCCTCCCTCTCCATATATGCCAGCGATCACCACACATGCCAACGATCACCACACGGTCATCTCCCATCCCATATTTCCTCAATTTAAATCTCAAATTCCTTATTTTCAAACAACACTTCACAAGTAGAATATTTTTATCCGAATTTTGTTTACATTATATGATATTTAAGTTTTAATATACGCGTATAATAAATAAATATCTTTTATTAATAACTGGCTTCTCGGGGGAGCTGAGGTTAGAGAGTGTACGCTTATTGGTTGGTTTTGTGTACTCAGGTGAAACATGGCCGCTGATTGGTGGGTGTTGCTCATAATATCGAGATGAACTGCCTCTCTTATATAGTCACTAGAGACGTAAAGTTATATAAACAGACTTTCCTATAACATATTTATATTATACGAGTTGTGTATTGGCTCTTATATACCCAGAGCATTGTTATATAGAGGTAAATATTGACTCCTTGTTTACGTATTGTGATATCGTGAATCTTTTTATGTAATGGATATTTAACGAACATGAATACACACACGTAAATACCCACGGAAAAACCCCCCACATACGTTCATACACAGACGCACACAAATACACACACACACACGGGTTATAAATCGTTTAATCTTTCAACAGATACGGTTTAGTTCACCTGACCAACAGTGGGGTTGAAAGTTAATTAATTCTGATTCTACAAGTGTCCCCCCCTCTCTCTCTCTCTCTCTCTTACCCTCATCTTTCCTCGTTATTTTTCTTCCTTTCTCTCTCCTCTCCCTCCTTTCCCACCCTCCTTCCCTTCCTCCCACCTTTTTTCCCTTCCTCCCACCCTCCTTCACACCCTCCCCCCCCCCCAGACAAGAGGGGAGACTGAGGGGAAACAAGGGGCAGTTCACTCCCCCTGATGAACACTACCCAGTTACATACTATAATTAGAGGGGAGATTAGCGACCTCCTCTTTTCCCCTCTTGTTTCTCCACCCTCCATCTTTCTCTCCCCTTCCCCTCTCTGTCTTCCCCTCCTTCCCTCTCTCCCCTTCCCTTCTCCTCTCTGTCCCCTCCCCCATCCCTCTCTCCCCCTCTCTCTGTCCCCTCCCCCATCCCTCTCTCCCCTTCCCCTCTCTGTCCCCTCCCCCATACCTCTCTCCCCTTCCCCTCTCTGTCCCCTCCCTCATCCCTCTCTCCCCTTCCCCTCTCTCTGTCCCCTCCCCCATCCCTCTCTCCCCTTCCCCTCTCTGTCCCCTCCCCCATCCCTCTCTCCCCTTCCCCTCTCTGTCCCCTCCCTCCATCCCTCTCTCCCCTTCCCCTCTCTGTCCCCTCCCCCCATCCCTCTCTCCCCTTCCCCTCTCTGTCCCCTCCCCCATCCCTCTCTCCCCTTCCCCTCTCTGTCCCCTCCCCCATCCCTCTCTCCCCTTCTCCTCTCTGTCCCCTCCCTCCATCCCTCTCTCCCCTTCCCCTCTCTGTCCCCTCCCCCATCCCTCTCTCCCCTTCCCCTCTCTGTCCCCTCCCCCATCCCTCTCTCCCCTTCTCCTCTCTGTCCCCTCCCTCCATCCCTCTCTCCCCTTCCCCTCTCTGTCCCCTCCCCCATCCCTCCCTCCCCTTCCCCACACTGTCCCCTCCCTCCATCCCTCTCTCCCCTTCCCCTCTCTGTCCCCTCCCCCATCCCTCTCTCCCCTTCCCCTCTCTGTCCCCTCCCCCATCCCTCTCTCCCCTTCTCCTCTCTGTCCCCTCCCTCCATCCCTCTCTCCCCTTCCCCTCTCTGTCCCCTCCCCCATCCCTCTCTCCCCTTCTCCTCTCTGTCCCCTCCCTCCATCCCTCTCTCCCCTTCCCCTCTCTGTCCCCTCCCCCATCCCTCTCTCCCCTTCCCCTCTTTGTCCCCTCCCCCATCCCTCTCTCCCCTTCTCCTCTCTGTCCCCTCCCTCCATCCCTCTCTCCCCTTCCCCTCTCTGTCCCCTCCCCCATCCCTCTCTCCCCTTCCCCTCTCTGTCCCCTCCCTCCATCCCTCTCTCCCCTTCCCCTCTCTGTCCCCTCCCCCCATCCCTCTTTCCCCTTCCCCTCTCTGTCCCCTCCCCCATCCCTCTCTCCCCTTCCCCTCTCTGTCCCCTCCCCCATCCCTCTCTCCCCTTCCCCTCTCTGTCCCCTCCCCCCATCCCTCTCTCCCCTTCTCCTCTCTGTCCCCTCCCCCATCCCTCTCTCCCCTTCCCCTCTCTGTCCCCTCCCCCCATCCCTCTCTCCCCTTCCCCTCTCTGTCCCCTCCCCCCATCCCTCTCTCCCCTTCTCCTCTCTGTCCCCTCCCCCATCCCTCTCTCCCCTTTCCCTCTCTCTGTCCCCTCCCCCATCCCTCTCTCCCCTTCTCCTCTCTGTCCCCTCCCTCCATCCCTCTCTCCCCTTCCCCTCTCTGTCCCCTCCCCATCCCTCTCTCCCCTTCCCCTCTCTGTCCTCTCCCCCTTCCCCTCTCTCTGTCCCCTCCCCCCATCCCTCTCTCCCTTTCCCCCTCTCTGTCCCCTCCCCCCATCCCTCTCTCCCCTTTCCCTCTCTCTGTCACCTCCCCCATCCCACTCTCCCCTTCCCCTCTCTGTCCCCTCCCCCATCCCTCTCTCCCCTTCCCCTCTCTGTCCTCTCCCCCTTCCCCTCTCTCTGTCCCCTCCCCCATCCCTCTTTCCCCTTCCCCTCTCTGTCCCCTCCCTCCATCCCTCTCTCCCCTTCTCTCTGTCCTCTCCCCCATCCCTCTCTCCCCTTCCCTTCTCTCTGTCCCCTCCCTCCATCCCTCTCTCCCCTTCCCCTCTTTCATCTTTATTATATCTTTTTCTCACTCTTGGTGTTTTCTCCCTTTCGTCATTTCCCCTCTTATTTGTTTTCCTTTCTCTCTTTTATTCTTTTTCTGTTTTCCTTCGTAATTATTATATATTCTTAATTTCTCATTTCCCCTTTATCCTTCCTTCTCTTTCCCCCTTTTATTCCACTTTTCCATAATTATTGTTCGTCTATTACTCCTTATCTCCCCTTTCTTCCCCCCTTCCTTTTTTCCTCCTTCATTATTTTCCCCCCTCGCCTTTTCTCCATCTTTATCACCCTCATTTTATTTCCTCCTTCTCTTTGTTCCCCTTCAGCGTTCTTTTCTACATCAACACTTCACATTTTCTGGTTTTATAATGAAGAAAGAAAGGAAGGAAGGAAGGAGGAAGGAAGGAAGGAAGAAAGAAAGGAAGGGAAGGGAGGAAGGAAGGAAGAAAGAAAGGAAGGAAGGAAGGGAGGAAGGAAGGAAGGAAGGAAGGAAGGAAGAAAGGGAGGAAGGAAGGAAGGAAGGAAGGAAGGAAGAAAGGGAGGAAGGAAGAAAGAAAGAAAGAAAGAAAGAAAGAAAGAAAGGAAGGAAGGAAGAAAGGGAGGAAGGAAGAAAGAAAGAAAGAAAGAAAGGAAGGAAGGAAGGAAGGAAGGAAGAAAGAAAGGAAGAAAGAAAGGAAGGAAGGAAGGAAGGAAGGAATATATAAATAAATAAATTCTCGTTGAAAACAGAAACAAAAATATTAAATTTATTTTTTTCCGTACGTAAAAAAGTTCCTCAGATTTTCCCAGATTTTATTTAAGTCATAAAAATTGTCATAAATTTTAACCGATTTTGATTATATATTATAAAGACAGATTTTTACGGATTTTCTTTACATAAACAAGAAACATGTCAGATTAAAGTTGATTTTCCTCAAAACAGAAGAAAAAAGAAAATCTATCATATATTTTTAATTTCAGTCACTCTTGGCAACACTTGTGCCCCCCAGTGTTGCCAACCTCTCCGACGCGTCACCATGTGTTATAAGCGTCGCCTCTCTAACTCTCTCCGTTAGTATCAATAAATCGTTTACTTATTCTAACGATAATTTCATATAATTTAATGAATTTTCCGATTGAATTTAGTTATTATGAATGATGTTTTTTAGATTATTAGCGATTTGGAATAATTTTTTCGATTTTGAACGATTTTAGTGATTTTTTTTTCGATTTTGAATAATTTCAGAAATTTGTAGCGATTTTTAACGAATTTTTGCTATTTTTAACGATTTTTTTTGCGATTTTTAACGATTTTTTGCGATTTTTAACGATTTTTTTGCGATTTTTAACGATTTTTTTTGCGATTTTTAACGATTTTTTGCGATTTTTAGCGATTTTTTTGCGATTTTTAACAAATTTATTTATTTTAGTAATTTTTTGCGATTTTTTTTGACGATTTATACATGTTAGTTTGAAGACTGTTGGGCATCGTGACAGTTGGCAGCAGTGGCAGCTACAAGAGGAATATTATATCGTTACCAAGCTTACCGGCACGAAGATCATTAATGAAACACACCTGTCTGCCTCACTCTGTCTGCCACTCTGTCTGCCACACTGTCTGTCACACTCTGTCACACTCTGTCTGCCTCACTGTCTGCCACACTCTGTCTTCCTTATAGCTTTTGGTCTTTATATTTATCTATTGACCTGTATATCTATTCATGTTTGTATGTATGTATGTATGTATGTATTTATGTATTTATGTATTTATGTATGTATGTATGTATGTATGTATGTCGCGAAGATTGCTAGTTATATCGGCGACGATAGCCAAATATATCAATGTGAAAGCTAGGGATGTTGCGGGATGGCTAGAAATATCCCCATCTTGGCTAGAAAAATCCCATCTTGGCTAGAAGTCATTGGCTAGAAAACCCCATGTTGGCTAGAAAAGTCCATCGTTGGCTA
>CAUDMG010001707.1:425000-450000 GCA_958450375.1 Homarus gammarus
CTCGTAATGGTGGTGGTGATTATAGTGGTGGTGGTGGTGATAGTGTTGGTGGTGATTATAGTGGTGGTGGTGGTGATAGTGGTGGTGGTGGTTATAGTGGTGGTGGTGGTGATAGTGGTGGTGGTGGTGGTGATAGTGGTGGTGGTGGTGGTGATAGTGGTAGTGGTGGTGATAGTGGTGGTGGTGGTGATAGTGGTAGTGGTGGTGATAGTGGTGGTGGTGGTGATAGTGGTGGTGGTGGTGATAGTGGTAGTGGTGGTGATAGTGGTGGTGGTGGTGATAGTGGTAGTGGTGGTGATAGTGGTGGTTGTGGTGGTGATAGTGGTAGTGGTGGTGATAGTGGTGGTGGTGGTGATTATAGTGGTGGTGGTGGTGATTATAGTGGTGGTGGTGGTGATAGTGGTGGTGGTGGTGATGATAGTGGTGGTTGTGGTGATGATAGTGGTGGTGGTGGTGATTATAGTGGTGGTGGTGGTGATTATTGTGGTGGTGGTGGTGATAGTGGTGGTGGTGGTGATAGTGGTGGTGGTGATTATAGTGGTGGTGGTGGTGGTGATTATAGTGGTGGTGGTGGTGGTGATAGTGGTGGTGGTGGTGATAGTGGTGGTGGTGGTGATTATAGTGGTGGTGGTGGTGATTATAGTGGTGGTGGTGGTGATATTGGTGGTGGTGGTGATAGTGGTGGTGGTGATTATAGTGGTGGTGGTGGTGATAGTGGTGGTGGTGATAGTGGTGGTGGTGGTGATGATAGTGGTGGTTGTGGTGATGATAGTGGTGGTGGTGGTGATTATAGTGGTGGTGGTGGTGATGATAGTGGTGGTTGTGATGATGATAGTGGTGGTGGTGGTGGTGATAGTGGTGGTGGTGGTGATGATAGTGGTGGTGGTGATGATAGTGGTGGTTGTGGTGATGATAATGGTGGTGGTGGTGATAGTGGTGGTGGTGGTGATAGTGGTGGTGGTGGTGATAGTGGTGGTTGTGGTGATGATAATGGTGGTGGTGGTGATAGTGGTGGTGGTGGTGATAGTGGAGGTGGTGGTGATAGTGGTGGTGGTGATTATAGTGGTGGTGATAGTGGTGGTGGTGATGATAGTGGTGGTGGTGGTGATGATAGTGGTGGTGATGATAGTGGTGGTGATGATAGTGGTGATTGTAGTGGTGGTGGTGGTGAATGGTAGTGGTGGTGGTGATGATAGTGGTGGTGGTGGTGGTGAATGATAGTGGTGGTGGTGATGATGATAGTGGTGGTGGTAGTGGTGATTATAGTGGTGGTGGTACATGGTGGTGATAGGTAATAGTGATGGTGAGAGAAGAGAATTGAAGTCAGAAAGGAGAAATGATAAAGCAAGAGAACAAGGAGAAACAGGAGGAGAAGGAGGAAAGAGAGAAGGAGAAAAATAAGAAAAATAAACTGCACCTCTCACCCCTTCCCCCCTCACCCCCCTCTCCTCCCTCTCCCCCTCCCTCTCATCCTCCCTCCCCCCGTGTCACCTCACCTACACATCACACCACATTCCAGCTAAGCATTGGCCACAAAAACATCCCAGCTCTAATCCTCTGTCGGCCAGTCTATGATACAGTCACCGCGTTTATAAAAACACATTCAGCTCACTCAATATTTTATATACATCTCTATTCCTCCTATGATATATATTTACATGCTATATAAACATCTGTGTATATGTATGTGTATCTGTATTACACGAGGGACAACCATTATTATATTTGTTGGGTTTTGATCTTGTATATGTGTATAAAATCTGTTTCTGATGCTCTTTTGTTTTTGTTTTTTTCGTTTATTGAATTTCTAATCTGTGTATCTTCCTGTCATTCGAATTATAGATGACTTGAACCTTGATGTTGATAATCTTATAATTAGTTTCAGGTGTAGTGAAGATAAAATATAAGAGACACTAGCTTGATGAATCTTTATTTGCTTTCAGCTTGTGAGATCGAATTCTCCTCCTCGTATAACACAGGCGAGTATCAGAGCTAAGGAAAGAGTATCCAATCCTTTATTATCTCTCTTCTTTTGTTTTGTGTAGAGTCGTTCTGGTGTTTATTGTTCTTGGTGGCTGTGGCTATATTATGATTCATCCTCTGTATTATTCATATACATATACTATGCATATCCATATGTATATTGACTTAGAGAATGTATTGAGGAAGGAAGGAAGGTATAGGTTGTGTTAATTAATGTTTACCTGAGGCGTGTTTACATTAGCCAAACTCACCTGTACAAATGTTAGAATATCAGTTAGCTTAACACTTCAGTATCCTTAAATTAACCATGTAAGACAGACAGACAGACATAGAGAGAGAGAGAGAGCACAAACAAAAACTCCTCACAATAACAAACTTCCAACTAACATAAACATAACCTGACACTCACACACACTCAACAATATTGATTTAAAGGCAAAAAAATAAATAAATAAACAAGTAATCAAGAGGTAGTAGGATCACCTTGCTGTACCGGTGGGGTGGAGTCACGATACGTATCTAGACAACTAAGATCCAAAAGACAGACTTAGTTATTAAAATCGGATTAATTCAGTCTAGCAAGAACGGCATCCCAACCGCTCTTCAACCCTTTACTAATCTCTAAAATTACCACTGAGGCTTTTTTTTTTTTTCAAATCAAGTGTTTACGATTTTATTTATGAATTTTTGTGCCTTGGGTAGGATTACAAACTTGATGTAAAGGGAGTAAGATAGTTTTTGTTTTGGAGTCTTTGATATATGCCGCCATTTTGGTATTGTGACGTCATCAGGATTCATGGCGGATTTGCTTATAAAAACGTAAATAAACTGGTGTGTGTGTAGGTTAGGTTAGGTTATTATTATTATTATTATTATTATTATTTGAATCATCACACCAACAACATCAACGCACACAGCAAGAGGTCATGTGAGGTCGTGTGGTAATGTGGTCGTGAGGTTGTGAGGTCTTGTGGTAGTACATATGATAGTGTGGCCGTGTGGTAGTGCATATGATAGTGTGGTCTTGTGGTAGTACATATGATAGTGTGGTAGTTCATATGATAGTGTGGTCGTGTGGTAGTACATATGATTGTGTGGTCGTGTGGGTAATGTGGTCGTGTGGGTAGTGTGGTCATGTAGTGTGGTCATGTAGTGTGGTCGTGTCACTGTCCGCAACACATCCTCAGCGGTAAAAACATTAGCAGTGATACCCTCCCTCTCTCCCTCCCTCCCTCTCTCTCCCTCTCTCCCTCCCTCCCTCCCTCCCTCCCTCCCTCCCTCCCTTATCCCTACTGGTGGGACGCCGAGGGAGTCTTTTAATCCCTCTTGACGCCCTGAGCCCGACATGTGTTGATGGGGGAATGGAAGGGAGGGAGGGAAGGAGGGAAGGAGGGAAGGAGGGAGGCGAGGTGAGAATAGGTAGACGGGTAGAGGGAGAAGGAGGGTGAAGGAGGGATAATGTAGGGTGAGAGAAGGAGGGAAAGAGGGAGGAATAGGTGGAGGGTAAGGGAGAATGAGGGAGTGACACTGTAGGATGAGAGGAAGGAAGGAAGGAAGGAAGACTAGGAGGAAGGGAAATGAAAGAGAGACGTGATAGAAGAGGAAACAAGGAAGGAAGATAAACAGATACATAGAAGGGAGGAGAGGAAAGGAAGGAAGAGGAAGAAGGCGAGAGATAATTAGAGCCAATAAAGAGAGAGATAAAGAGACGTGAAAGAGTGAGAGATATGCCGAGAGAGAGAGGGAGGGAGAGGGGGGGAGAGGGAGGGGGGGAGAGTCATAAAGTGAATGGGAGAGGCGAGATGATATATGGCAATAGAGAGGGGAGGGGAGAGGGGAAGGGATGGGAGAAGAGAGGGAGGGGTGAAAAGGAGAGAGAGAGAGAGAGAAAGAACTGAGGAGAAAGAGAAAGTGACAGAAAGCAAATTCACAGTAGAGAGAGACAAAAGAGGGGACAAGAGAATGAGGGGGAGGAGAGGGGAGAGGAGGGGAGAGGGGTGATAACCATCTGTGTGGGTGTCGATTGTCAGATGGGAAGGGGAGGGGAGAGAGACTTGGGGAGGGGAATGAAAGGAAGGGAGAGAGGAGGGGGGAGAGGAGGGAAGGAAAGAGGGGAGGGGGGAATGGGAGGAAGGGAGAGAGGAGGGGAGGAAAGAGGGGAGGGGAGGAAGGGAGAGGAGGGAAGGAAAGTGGGGAGGGGGGAATGGAAGGAAGGGAGAGAGGAGGGGTGGAAAGAGGGGGAGGGGAAGAAGGGAGAGAGGAGGGGAGGAAAGAGGGGAGAGGGGAGGAAGGGAGAGGAGGAAAGGAAAGAGGGGATGGGAAGAAGGGAGAGAGGAGGGGAGGAAAGAGGGGAAGGGGATGGGAGGAAGGGAGAAAGGAGGGGAGGAAAGAGGTGGAGGGGATGGGAGGAAGGGAGAAAGGAGGGGAGGAAAGAGGGGGGAGGGGAGTGGGTGCTAATGACCATGAAAACTAGTAGTAGTTAGTGTATGCGTCTGTCTGTCTCTCTATCGCCTTATCTACCCTTGTTCTTCCCCCCTCCCCACTGTAACTCCCCCCTCCCCACTGTAACTCCCCCTCCACACTGTAACTCCCCCCTCCCCACTGTAACTCCCCCCTCCCCACTGTAACTCACCCCTCCACACTGTAACTCCCCCCTCCCCACTGTAACTCCCCCCTCCCCACTGTAACTCCCCCTCCACACTGTAACTTCCCCCTCCCCACTGTAACTCCCCTCTCCCCACTGTAACTCACCCCTCCCCACTGTAACTCCCCCCTCCCCACTGTAACTCACCCCTCCCCACTGTCACTCCCCCTCCCCACTATAACTCACCCCTCCCCATTGTAACTCCCCCCTCCCCACTGTAACTCCCCCTCCCCACTGTAACTCACCCCTCCCCATTGTAACTCCCCCCTCCCCACTGTAACTCCCCCTCCCCACTGTAACTCACCCCTCCCCATTGTATCTCCCCCCTCCCCACTGTAACTCACCCCTCCCCATTGTAACTCACCCCTCCCCATTGTAACTCACCCCTCCCCACTGTAACTCACCCCTCCCCACTGTAACTCCCCCCTCCCTTTTGTAACTCACCCCTCTCCACTATAACCCCCCTCCCCACTATAACCCCCCCTCCCTTTTGTAACTCCCCCCTCCCCATTGTAACTCCCCCTCCCCATTTTAACTCCCCCTCCCCATTGTAACTCCCCCTCCCCACTATAACCCCCCTCCCCACTATAACCCCCATCCCCACTGTAACCCCTCTCCCGACTGTAACTCCCCCCTCCCCACTGTAACTCCCCCCTCCCCACTGTAACTCCCCCTCCCCACTGTAACTCCCCCCTCCCCACTGTAACTCCCTCTCCCCACTGTAACTCCCTCTCCCCACTGTAACTCCCCCCTCCCTACAATAACCCCCCATCCCCACTATAACCCCCATCCCCACTGTAACTCCTCCCAACCCCACTATAACTCCCCCTCCCCACTGTAACTCCCCCCTCCCCACTGTAACTCCCCTCTCCCCACTGTAACTCCCCCTCCCCACTGTAACTCCCCCTCCCCACTATAACTCCCCCTCCCCACTATAACTCCCCCTCCCCAATGTAACTCCCCTCTCCCCACAGTAACTCCCCCTCCCCATTTTAACTCCCCCTCCCCATTGTAACTCCCCCTCCCCACTATAACCCCCATCCCCACTATAACCCCATCCCCACTGTAACCCCTCTCCCCACTGTAACTCCCCCATCCCCACTGTAACCCCTCTCCCCACTGTAACTCCCCCCTCCCCACTTTAACTCCCCCCTCCCCACTGTAACTCCCTCTCCCCACTGTAACTCCCTCTCCCCACTGTAACTCCCCCCTCCCTACAATAACCCCCATCCCCACTATAACCCCCATCCCCACTGTAACTCCTCCCATCCCCACTATAACTCCCCCTCCCCACTATAACTCCCCCCTCCCCACTGTAACTCCCCTCTCCCCACTGTAACTCCCCCTCCCCACTGTAACTCCCCCTCCCCACTATAACTCCCCCCTCCCCACTGTAACTCCCCCATCCCCATTTCAACTACCTCACCCTCAAATTCCTCTGCCAACCTTCCCCATTCCACCCCATTTTTCTTACCCATTTTCAGCCCCTCTTCACACGACCCTATTTTACACACCTCAAACTTCCCCTAGCCCTCCCTCTCCCCTCCCATTCTCCCTCGCCTTCCCCTCCCATTTCCCCTCTCAGTTCCCCTTGTGTTTTCGGTCATTAGGTGTCGGTAGTGTAGTGTGTGTGTGTGTGTGTGTGTGTGTGTGTGTGTTGTCGCTTCCCTGTGTACACATTTCTACACCCCTTACACCTTATATACCATTCCTGTGTCACGCCTTGTGCCTCTCTCTCTCTCTCTCTCTCTCTCTCTCTCTCTCTCTCTCTCTCTCTCTCTCTCTCTCTCTCTCGCTTTTACCGGACTCGGAAATACCGGAACGAGCTTATACCGAACAGTCTCTTTTTTAACGAGAGACACACTGTTGTTAGCCATAGTGTCCCACGAGCACCTCAACGCCATAGTGTCCCGCGAGCACCTCAACGCCATAGTGTCCCACGAGCACCTCAACGCCATAGTGTCCCACGAGCACCTCAACGCCATAGTGTCTCACGAGCACCTCAACGCCATAGTGTCCCACGAGCACCTCAACGCCATAGTGTCCCGCGAGCACCTCAACGCCATAGTGTCCCACGAGCACCTCAACGCCATAGTGTCCCACGAGCACCTCAACGCCATAGTGTCCCACGAGCACCTCAACGCCATAGTGTCCCACGAGCACCTCAACGCCATAGAGGCCCGCGAGCACCTCAACGCCATAGTGTCCCACGAGCACCTCAACGCCATAGTGTCCCACGAGCACCTCAACGCCATAGTGTCCCACGAGCACCTCAACGCCATAGTGTCCCGCGAGCACCTCAACGCCATAGTGTCCCGCGAGCACCTCAACGCCATAGTGTCCCACGAGCACCTCAACGCCATATTGTCCCACGAGCACCTCAACGCCATAGTGTCCCACGAGCACCTCAACGCCATAGTGTCCCACGAGCACCTCAACGCCATAGTGTCCCACGAGCACCTCAACGCCATAATGTCCCACGAGCACCTCAACGCCATAGTGTCCCACGAGCACCTCAACGCCATAATGTCCCGCGAGCACCTCAACGCCATGGTGTCCCACGAGCACCTCAACGCCATAGTGTCCCACGAGCACCTCAACGCCATAGTGTCCCACGAGCACCTCAACGCCATAATGTCCCGCGAGCACCTCAACGCCATGGTGTCCCACGAGCACCTCAACGCCATAGTGTCCCACGAGCACCTCAACGCCATAGTGTCCCACGAGCACCTCAACGCCATAATGTCCCGCGAGCACCTCAACGCCATGGTGTCCCACGAGCACCTCAACGCCATAGTGTCCCACGAGCACCTCAACGCCATAGTGTCCCACGAGCACCTCAACGCCATAATGTCCCGCGAGCACCTCAACGCCATGGTGTCCCACGAGCACCTCAACGCCATAGTGTCCCACGAGCACCTCAACGCCATAGAGTCCCACGAGCACCTCAACGCCATACTGTCCCACGAGCACCTCAACGCCATAGTGTCCCACGAGCATCTCAACGCCATAGTGTCCCACGAGCACCTCAACGCCATAGTGTCCCACGAGCACCTCAACGCCATAGTGTCCCATGAGCACCTCAACGCCATAGTGTCCCACGAGCACCTCAACGCCATAGTGTCCCACGAGCACCTCAACGCCATAGTGTCCCACGAGCACCTCAACGCCATAGTGTCCCACGAGCACCTCAACGCCATAATGTCCCGCGAGCACCTCAACGCCATGGTGTCCCACGAGCACCTCAACGCCATAGTGTCCCACGAGCACCTCAACGCCATAGAGTCCCACGAGCACCTCAACGCCATACTGTCCCACGAGCACCTCAACGCCATAGTGTCCCACGAGCATCTCAACGCCATAGTGTCCCACGAGCACCTCAACGCCATAGTGTCCCACGAGCACCTCAACGCCATAGTGTCCCATGAGCACCTCAACGCCATAGTGTCCCACGAGCACCTCAACGCCATAGTGTCCCACGAGCACCTCAACGCCATAGTGTCCCACGAGCCCTCAACGCCATAGTGTCCCACGAGCACCTCAACGCCATAGTGTCCCACGAGCACCTCAACGCCATAGTGTCCCACGAGCACCTCAACGCCATAGTGTCCCACGAGCGCCTCAACGCCATAGTGTCCCACGAGCCCTCAATGCCATAGTGTCCCACGAGCACCTCAACGCCATAGTGTCCCACGAGCACCTCAACGCCATAGTGTCCCACGAGCCCTCAATGCCATAGTGTCCCACGAGCACCTCAACGCCATAGTGTCCCACGAGCCCTCAACGCCATAGTGTCCCACGAGCCCTCAACGCCATAGTGTCCCACGAGCACCTCAACGCCATAGTGTCCCACGAGCGCCTCAACGCCATAGTGTCCCACGAGCCCTCAATGCCATAGTGTCCCACGAGCACCTCAACGCCATAGTGTCCCACGAGCCCTCAACGCCATACATTATGACTTGGAAATGAGCAGTAGCCTATTATGGCATTGTATGAGTGAGGAGAAGAGGGGGAGGAGGAGAAGAGGAAGAGCAGGGGAAGATGAAGAGGAAGGGAAGAGGAAGAGGAGGGGAAGATGAAGAGGAGGGGAAGAGGAAGAGGAGGGGAAGATGAAGAGGGGAAGAGGAAGATGAGGGAAAGAGGAAGAAGAAGGGAAGAGGAAGAGGAGGGGAAGAGGAAGAGGAGGGGAAGATGAAGAGGTGGGGAAGAGGAAGAGGAGGGGAAGAGGAGGGGAAGATGAAGAGGAGGGAAAGAGGAAGAGGAAGAGGAGGGGAAGAGGAAGAGGAGGGAAAGAGGAAGAGGAAGAGGAGGGGAAGAGGAAGAGGAGGTGGAAGATGAAGAGGGGAAGAGGAAGAGGAGGGAAAGAGGAAGAAGAAGGGAAGAGGAAGAGGAGGGGAAGATGAAGAGGAGGGGAAGAGGAAGAGGAGGGGAAGATGAAGAGGGGAAGAGGAAGAGGAGGGAAAGAGGAAGAAGAAGGGAAGAGGAAGAGGAGGGGAAGAGGAAGAGGATGGGAAAGAGGAAGAAGAAGGGAAGAGGAAGAGGAGGGGAAGATGAAGAGGAGGGGAAGAGGAAGAGGAGGGGAAGATGAAGAGGGGAAGATGAAGAGGAGGGAAAGAGGAAGAGGAGGGAAAGAGGAAGAAGAAGGGAAGAGGAAGAGGAGGGGAAGAGGAAGAGGAGGAGAAGAGGAAGAGGAGGGAAAGAGGAAGAAGAAGGGAAGAGGAAGAGGAGGGGAAGAGGAAGAGGAGGGGAAGATGAAGAGGGGAAGAGGAAGAGGAGGGAAAGAGGAAGAAGAAGGGAAGAGGAAGAGGAGGGGAAGAGGAAGAGGAGGGGAAGATGAAGAGGGGAAGAGGAAGAGGAGGGAAAGAGGAAGAAGAAAGGAAGAGGAAGAGGAGGGGAAGATGAAGAGGTGGGGAAGAGGAAGAGGAGGGGAAGATGAAGAGGGGAAGAGGAAGAGGAGGGAAAGAGGAAGAAGAAGGGAAGAGGAAGAGGAGGGGAAGAGGAAGAGGAAGTTAAGAGGAAGAAGAAGGGAAGAGGAAGAGGAGGGGAAGATGAAGAGGAGGGGAAGAGGAGGGAAAGAGGAAGAAGAAGGGAAGAGGAAGAGGAGGGGAAGAGGAAGAGGAGGGGAAGATGAAGAGGAGGGGAAGAGGAAGAGGAGGGGAAGATGAAGAGGAGGGAAAGAGGAAGAGGTGGGGAAGAGGAAGAGGAGGGGAAGAGGAAGAGGAGGGCAAGAGGAAGAGGAGGGGAAGAGGAAGAGGAGGGGAAGAGGAAGAGGAGGGAAAGAGGAAGAAGAAGGGAAGAGGAAGAGGAGGGGAAGAGGAAGAGGAGGGGAAGATGAAGAGGAGGGGAAGAGGAAGAGGAGGGGAAGATGAAGAGGAGGGAAAGAGGAAGAGGTGGGGAAGAGGAAGAGGAGGGAAAGAGGAAGAGGAGGGAAAGAGGAAGAGGTGGGGAAGAGGAAGAGGAGGGGAAGAGGAAGAAGAAGGGAAGAGGAAGAGGAAGAGGAGGGGAAGAGGAAGAGGAGGGGAAGAGGAAGAGGAGGGAAAGAGGAAGAGGAGGGAAAGAGGAAGAGGAGGGGAAGAGGAAGAGGAAGAGGAGGGGAAGAGGAAGAGGAGGGGAAGAGGAAGAGGAGGGGAAGAGGAAGAGGAGGGAAAGAGGAAGAGGAGGGAAAGAGGAAGAGGTGGGGAAGATGAAAAGGAGGGGAAGAGGAAGGGAAGAGGAAGAGGAGGGGAAGAGGAAGAGGAGGGGAAGAGGAAAGAAGGTGGAGGCTACGAGGAGGAAGAAGGAGTGGAGTGAGGGAGGTGAGGAGAAGGTTGAAGGAGATAAGGAAGGGGAGAGAGGAACAAGAGGAGAGGAAGAGAAGAGAGGGCGAAGGAAGGAATGGAAGAACACTAGAATGAGAGAGAGAGAGAGAGAGAGAGAGAGAGAGAGAGAGAGGATGGCGTAGTGCAGGAAGAGAGTGTTGCCATATAAGGGGTCACAGTTTTAGAGGTGTGGGGGGGGGGGAGGGGCGTCACTTGTGTGTGTGTGTGTTTGTGTGTGTGTGTGTGTGTGTGTGTGTGTCGGTTTTCTGTCTTTGTATACGCACACATACGCACTTAGTAATCCTCTCATGTTTATTCATTACGCATATGGTAATACACACATGTACACTCATACGCACATGGTTAAGATACACGTGTACACTCAAATGCACTTTCCAATACACACATGTAAATACACGCACATGGTAATACACACATGTACACAAACGCACATGGTTAAACATATGTCTATAAGGGTTAGCAGTTTAGAAGATAAAGATTAAATATTGTTTATGTCTGTATTCATGTCTGTATATCTGTTACACATATATACATACATACATACATACATACATACATACAGTCATGTCCATTATATGTGTATTATGCCCTATATTTTGTCATTGTTCTTCACCCCTGATAACAACCCGCCGCCCTGGCACTGACCCCCCCTTGGCACTGACCCCCCTTGGCACTGACCCCCCTTGGCACTGACCCCCCCCTTGGCACTGACCCCCCCTTGGCACTGACCCCCCTTGGCACTGACCCCCCCTTGGCACTGACCCCCCTTGGCACTGACCCCCCTTGGCACTGACCCCCCCCTTGGCACTGACCCCCCCTTGGCACTGACCCCCCTTGGCACTCACCCCCCCTTGGCACTGACCCCCCTTGGCACTGATACCCCCCTTGGCACTGACCCCCCCCTTGGCACTGACCCCCCTTGGCACTGACCCCCCATTGGCACTGACCCCCCATTGGCACTGACCCTCCCTTGGCACTGACCCCCACGTGGCACTGACCCTCCCTTGGCACTGACCCCTCCTGACACTGATTCCCCCTTGGCATCCCCTTACACTAACCCACTCCCCCCTTGTCTTCCCCCTGACCCCCTCCCCTATCTTCTCCCCCTTGCCCCCCCTGCTGACTCCCACTCTCCCTAACCCCCTTCCCCTCCCCTTGGCACCCCCTAACACTGACCCCTCCCTCCCCTCTCCCTCCCCCTAACCCCCTCACCCCTCCCCTTGGCACCCCCTGACACTGACCCCCCCTCTTCCCCCTTCTCCCTCTCACCCCCTAACCCCCTCCCCCCCTCCCCTTGGCACCCCCTGACACTGACCCCTCCCTCCCCTCTCTCCCCCTAATCCCCTCACCCCCTCCCCTTGGCACCCCCTGACACTGACCCCTCCCTCCCCTCTCCCTCTCTCTCCTAACCCCCTCACCCCTCCCTCCCCTCTCCCCTTCTCTCCCCCTAACCCCCTCTCCCCTTCTCTCCCCCTAACCCCCTCACCCCCTCCCTTTGGCACCCACTGACACTGACCCCCCTCTTCCCCCTTCTCCCTCAGACGTGCTCGACTACTCCCTGGGACCATCGGGTAAGGCGCCCCCTCCGTGGTGGTCAGGGGTGGACGGAGCGGACGGTGAGCCACTCCTGTTTACCCTACCTGTCTGTTGTTTACTTCTGTCTACCTTTAATTTTCTTCTTCTTCTTCTTCTTCTTCTTCTTCTTCTTTTTTTAGTTTTCTCTCTTTTTTATATTTATTGTTTACGTGTTGCCTCCTTTATTTGCTTAGTCTTTATTTTTGTATTATTCTTGGTCTTTATTATATCTTCTTTATTATTATATTTTCCTTATTTATTCTTCTGTTTTTTCTGCACGTCAAATATTCCTAATTGTTTACATATTCCTCTTACGTTCCAATATTTTGTGGTGTTTACTTTTTCTCGTCTTATATTCGAACACAACTTTTCCAGTGTTTTAAAAAATAGGTTTCTATTGTTATTTATTTGTTTATGGTTTTATGTACGTTTGTAATATTATTTTTGAATGTTTTTATTTTAAGTTAATGATAAATTGTAGTTATTTTTTATGTTAGATTATTATCTTGACCAATGGCGTATAACTGCAATACACCACAACTACGTCTCTATTACACACACTGGTACAAGGTCTATAGTGGCGTGTAAAGGGCTAGGAAAGAGGGTTAGGTAGGGTAGGGAAGGGGGTTAGGGGGATAGGTAAGGGGGGAAGGGAGGGGTTCAGTCTCTAGCTAGGGTATTCTCCACACGTCAGACGCTTTGCCCCTTCTTCGTTACCTCGACAAACGCCTCCCTTAACTCCATTTCCCCCGCTGGTTGTCCTCGTAACACTGGCGGGTCTACAGATACTCTCTCTCTCTCTCTCTCTCTCTCTCTCTCTCTCTCTCTCTCTCTCTCTCTCTCTCTCAATCGATTTATATTTGACTCCTGAAGGAAATACAACTTTGAGGTGTTCTTTCCTTCAATGAATACAAAATGAAATCGGGAGGTTTGAGTTAAGAAATTTTCGTGTTTTTCCCTTTTTTTTTCGTTAAATTTAATTGTATTTATTTTTTTTTCTATAGCCAAACAGCTGATCATATGTAAACACAAACGTTCTATAGCAAACAGCTGATCATATAAACGTTCTATTGCCAAACAGCTGATCATATAAACGTTCTATTGCCAAACAGCTGATCTATGGAGAGAAGGTCCCTCACTGAGAGACAAAATATGGTGAGGTGAATTCTTAGGAAACATTTGTCAGTCATCTGCCAAAGGTCCCAAAGGGGGAGGGGGGGGGGGGTGTGAAGGGAGCTGATCGATGGTGCTGGAGTGTGGTAGGAAGCTGTGGTAGTGTGGTAGAGCTGAGGGAACTGTGGTAGGAAACTGTGGTAGTGTGGCAGAGCTGAGGGAATTGTGGTAGGAAGCTTTTGTGGTAGTAAGAGTAGTAGCAGATGGTACCTTCAAATGTGTGTGTGTGTGTGTGTGTGTGTGTGTGTGTGTGTGTGTACAGGGAACCTAATTTGCATACGGCCACAAAATAAATTACTGAACATAGATAAAACGATACTTGACCGAGCCAAGGAGGAGACCTGAGGCCCTAACTGAGAGAGAGGTGAAGGAAGGAAGGAAGGAAGGAAGGAAGGAAGGAAAATGTGGGAGAATGAAGAGGGGGGGGCTGAGATGGAGAGTGTAGGAGGGAGGGAAGGAAGTAAGATAGGAGGAAGGGAGAGAGGGAGAGAGGGAGAAGGGAAGTAGGGAGGAAGGAAGGAGGGAGAGAGGGAGAGAGGGCAAGGAAAGAGGAAGAGAGGGGGTAAGGGAGGAGGGAGGAAGAGAGAGAGAGTCAGGAATGAGGGAGAGTGATGGAGGGAGACTAAAAAGGAGGGAGGAAACACGCCAGCAAAACCACCACCATCACACACTACCACCATCACACACTACCACCATCACACACTACCACCATCACCACCACTATCACCATCACACAATACCACCATCACACACTACCACCATCACCACCACCATCACACACTACCACCATCACACACTACCACCATCACACACTATCACCATCACACAATACCACCATCACACACTACCACCATCACACACCACCACCATCACACACCACCACCATCACACACCACCTACATCACACACCACCACCATCACACACCACCACCATCACACACTACCACCTTCACCACCACCATCACACACTACCACCATCACACACTACCACCATCACACACTATCACCATCACACACTATCACCATCACACACTACCACTATCACACACTACCACCATCACCACCACCATCACACACCACCACCATCACACACTACCACCATCACACACTACCACCATCACCACCACTATCACACACTATCACCATCACACACCACCACCATCACACACTACCACCATCACACACTACCACCATCACACACCACCACCATCACACACTACCACCATCACACACTACCACCATCACCACCACCATTACACGCTACCACAATCACACACAACCACCATCACACACAACCACAATCACACACTACCACCATCACACACTACCACCATCACACACTACCACCATCACACACTACCACCATCACACACAACCACAATCACACACTACCACCATCACACACTACCACCATCACACACTACTACCATCACACACTACCACCATCACACACTACCACCATCACACACTACCACCATCACCACCACCATCACACACCACCACCATCACACACTACCACCATCACACACCACCACCATCACACATTATCACCATCACCACCACCATCACACACTACCACCATCACACACTACCACCATCACACACTACCACCATCACACACTACCACCATCACACACTACCACCATCAAACACTACCACCATCACACACTACCACCATCACACACTACCACCATCAAACACTACCACCATCACAACCACCATCACACACAACCACCATCAAACACTACCACCATCACACACCACCACCATCACACACCACCATCACACACTACCACCATCACACACTACCACCATCACACACAACCACCATCACACACTACCACCATCACACACTACCACCATCACACACCACCACCATCACACACTACCACCATCACTATAACCAGATAGCCGCACTAAGAGGGTGTCCATTAATAGGAGGTCGGTGGCCTTACCCAAAGAGACCAGGAAGAGGGTCCTTATATCAGGTGTCACGGTAATGAGGTCAACTGATATTATATTTATCCAGGTAACGATTGTTGTTGTGGAGCTTACCTGGTATTTCTTAGGGGGGGGAGGTGAGGGGGAGATTGAGGGGGGGGGGGGTGAGGGGGGGGAGGTGAGGGGGGGGATTGAGGGTGAGGGGGAGGGAGAGGGAGATTTATGGAAATACTGGAGGGAGAAGAAAGGGTTGGAGAGGGAAGGAAATACAGGGAGGGAGAATAGGGGGTGAGGGAGGGAGAGTAGGGAGATAAAGGGAGGGAGAATAGGGGGTGAGGGAGGGAGAGTAGGGAGATAAAGGGAGGGAGAATAGGGGGTGAGGGAGGGAAATAGGGAGATAAAGGGAGGGAGCATAGGGAGTGATGGAGGGAAAGTAGGGAGATAAAGGGAGGGAGAATAGGGAGTGAGGGAGGGAAAGTAGGGAGATAAAGGGAGGGAGAATAGGGGGTGAGGGAGGGAAAGTAGGGAGATAAAGGGAGGGAGAATAGGGAGTGAGGGAGGGAAAGTAGGGAGATAAAGGGAGGGAGCATAGGGAGTGATGGAGGGAAAGTAGGGAGATAAAGGGAGGGAGAATAGGGGGTGAGGGAGGGAAATAGGGAGATAAAGGGAGGGAGCCTAGGGAGTGATGGAGGGAAAGTAGGGAGATAAAGGGAGGGAGAATAGGGAGTGAGGGAGGGAAAGTAGGGAGATAAAGGGAGGGAGAATAGGGGGTGAGGGAGGGAAAGTAGGGAGATAAAGGGAGGGAGAATAGGGAGTGAGGGAGGGAGAGTAGGGAGATAAAGGGAGGGAGCATAGGGAGTGATGGAGGGAAAGAAGGGAGATAAAGGGAGGGAGAATAGGGGGTGAGGGAGGAAAGTTGGGAGATAAAGGGAGGGAGAATAGGGAGTGATGGAGGGAGAGTAGGGAGTGAGGGAGAATAGGGAGTGATGGAGGGAAAGAAGGGAGATAAAGTGAGGGAGAATAGGGGGTGACGGAGGGAGAGTAGGGAGTGAGGGAGGGAGAATAGGGAGTGAGGGAGGGAGAGTAGGGAGAATAGGGGGAGAAGGACACTAAATTGACGTAATTTTTCACCTTTTGTTCTTAAACGGTTCTTAGGGGCGCTGTTTTTATATACCTAATTGGGACTCACTTATTGACCCTCAACCTAGAGAGAGAGAGAGAGAGAGAGAGAGAGAGAGAGAGAGAGGATGGGTGGTTGGGGGGGGGGGGGGACCTATTTTCAGATCAGTGAGAGGAGAGAACCTATTTTTGAACCGTGTCTGTTCTTAAAAGGGAAATGGGGCCACACGGTCTCTTATATTCGTAATTGGGAAAAGTTGACTTGATTCTTGAGGGAGGGAGGGAAGGAGAGAGGGAAGGAGAGAGATTAAGTAAGGAATAAGGAAGGAAGGAACGATAGAAAGAATGAAGGAACCTTTAACGAATGGGAACACCGTGGTTAGGTTATGTTTTTCTTGGTCTGGAACTTGAATGACATCACTTACCTGAGTTGATGACGTCACGCATCTGTCTTAAAACCTACCTGAGTTGATGACGTCACATATCTGTCTTAAAACCTACCTGAGTTGATGACGTCACACAGCTGTCTTAAAACCTACCTGAGTTGATGACGTCACATATCTGTCTTAAAACCTACCTGAGTTGATGACGTCACACAGCTGTCTTAAAACCTACCTGAGTTGATGACGTCACACAACTGTCTTAAAACCTACCTGAGTTGATGACGTCACACAGCTGTCTTAAAACCTACCTGAGTTGATGACGTCACACAACTGTCTTAAAACCTACCTGAGTTGATGACGTCACGCATCTGTCTTAAAACCTACCTGAGTTGATGACGTCACATATCTGTCTTAAAACCTACCTGAGTTGATGACGTCACACAGCTGTCTTAAAACCTACCTGAGTTGATGACGTCACACAACTGTCTTAAAACCTACCTGAGTTGATGACGTCACACAGCTGTCTTAAAACCTACCTGAGTTGATGACGTCACGCATCTGTCTTAAAACCTACCTGAGTTGATGACGTCACGCAACTGTCTTAAAACCTACCTGAGTTGATGACGTCACGCATCTGTCTTAAAACCTACCTGAGTTGATGACGTCACGCAACTGTCTTAAAACCTACCTGAGTTGATGACGTCACACAGCTGTCTTAAAACCTACCTGAGTTGATGACGTCACGCATCTGTCTTAAAACCTACCTGAGTTGATGACGTCACGCATCTGTCTTAAAACCTACCTGAGTTGATGACGTTACATATCTGTCTTAAAACCTACCTGAGTTGATGACGTCACACAACTGTCTTAAAACCTACCTGAGTTGATGACGTCACGCATCTGTCTTAAAACCTACCTGAGTTGATGACGTCACACAACTGTCTTAAAACCTACCTGAGTTGATGACGTCACGCATCTGTCTTAAAACCTACCTGAGTTGATGACGTCACGCAACTGTCTTAAAACCTACCTGAGTTGATGACGTCACACAGCTGTCTTAAAACCTACCTGAGTTGATGACGTCACGCATCTGTCTTAAAACCTACCTGAGTTGATGACGTCACGCATCTGTCTTAAAACCTACCTGAGTTGATGACGTTACATATCTGTCTTAAAACCTACCTGAGTTGATGACGTCACGCATCTGTCTTAAAGCCTACCTGAGTTGATGACGTCACGCATCTGTCTTAAAACCTACCTGAGTTGATGACGTCACGCATCTGTCTTAAAACCTACCTGAGTTGATGACGTCACATATCTGTCTTAAAACCTACCTGAGTTGATGACGTCACGCATCTGTCTTAAAGCCTACCTGAGTTGATGACGTCACGCATCTGTCTTAAAGCCTACCTGAGTTGATGACGTCACGCATCTGTCTTAAAGCCTACCTGAGTTTATTAATGACATCATAAGCCTATTTTTTAGACAATAAATATTCAATAAATTCCAATAAATCCCATAAGCGAATAAATCAGAATAAATCACTTAGAATAAATTACAATAAATAACGAATACATTACAATAAATCACATAAATTTATTCCTATATAAAGATAGACTGAAATAAATTCCTCTCTTAACAACGTAAAATAAATCTAGCGTTTCTATTTTTTTTTTTTCCTCCGTGTAAGATTTATTTATTTTTTTTTCAAAGTCGGTTTCGAAATTTGGATCTTCAAGTCGGGTATTGTTCGGGGTGTGGTCGGCTGTCACCTCCCCACCTAAGGCGTCAAATTCTCTCTCTCTCTCTCTCTCTCTCTCTCTCTCTCTCTGGTGGTAAGAAAGAAAGTAAGGAAAGAGAGAGAGAGAGAGAGAGAGAGAGAGAGAGAGAGAGACCCTAACACTCGTTCATGTGATTACTGCTACCGAGGGAAGAAGGAGGGGGGGGGGGGGGGGTAGGGGGAGGGGGTAGGAGGAGGGGGTAGGAGGAAGGGCGATACACGAGGGGAAAGATCGGTGGGGATGAGGGGAGAGGGAGGGAGGGGTGGGGGAGAGGGAGGGAGGAGAGGGCGAAGGAGAGATAAAGTGAGAGGGAGAGAGGAAGTCAGTTGTAAGAGGAATGAGGGGAGGGTGAGGGGAGAGGGAGGGGAGAGGTAAAGACGTTGCAAGAGGGGAAAGAGATTAAAGGAAGAGATGAGGGGAAGAGGAAGGAAGTGAGGGTGATGCAAGAAGTGGGAGGGAGGGAGGGAGGAGAAGGAGGGGACGGGAGAGAAGGAGGGGAGGGAAGAGAAGGAGGGTGAGTGGTGAGGGAGTGAGGGTGGGTGGTGAGGGAATGAGGGTGGGTGGTGAGGGAATGAGGGTGGGTGGTGAGGGAGTGAGAGTGGGTGGTGAGGTAGTGAGGGTGGGTGGTGAGGGAATGAGGGTGAGTGGTGAGGGAGTGAGGGTGAGTGGTGAGGGAATGAGGGTGGGTGGTGAGGGAGTGAGGGTGGGTGGTGAGGAAATGAGGGTGGGTGGTGAGGGAATGAGGGTGGGTGGTGAGGGAATGAGGGTGGGTGGTGAGGGAATGAGGGTGGGTGGTGAGGGAGTGAGGGTGAGTGGTGAGGGAGTGAGGGTGAGTGGTGAGGGAGTGAGGGTGAGGGAGTGAGGGTGAGTGGTGAGGGAATGAGGGTGGATGGTGAGGGAGTGAGGGTGGATGGTGAGGGAGTGAGGGTGAGTGGTGAGGGAGTGAGGGTGAGTGGTGAGGGAATGAGGGTGGATGGTGAGGGAGTGAGGGTGAGTGGTGAGGGAGTGAGGGTGGATGGTGAGGGAGTGAGGGTGGGTGGTGAGGAAATGAGGGTGGATGGTGAGGGAGTAAATCAGCTGATATTTGTAAACAGAGAAGCGTGAGTGTTTGTTTACATTCATCAGCTGTTTTGACGTCATCAGTTCCACCACCACCACCACCACCACCCAGATAGAACCTTCTTGCCCTGGAGCCTTGACTTCCATTACCAAACACTATATATATTTTTGTTTTGAGTTAATTCCTGAACGTGGGAATAAAGTAGATTTATGGAACGTTTATCATCGTAACTGTGTTGTCAATCCGGATGTCACGGCCTCACAAATTTATTAATTGAAACGAAATTTTATCTCATAATTCTTTCGCGTTGATGGTGGGTAAATCCGATTACTTTTTAATATGTGATGACATTTCTATAACTATGGTCAGCAGCCAATCAGATATGAGGGATTGGTGGGGGGAGAGAGAGAGGGGTATTAGCCTGTTAACCCCCTCCACACACACACACACACACACACACACACGCACTCTCACTCACTCACTCACTCACTCACTACTAAATGGACTTGCATTCAATAGGTCATTATAGTATTTGGGATTATGAGTTGACCTTTTCTATCTCGCTGAGGTCACGTAGAACAGGTGGTCAGGTCATGAAAGGTCAAGGTAAGAGTGTGTGTTGTGATGCCAAGGATGGTGTGGTTATGGTGGTTGTTGGCTGTTAATATGTTGTTGTTGTTGTTGTTGTTGTTGTTCTTCTTCTTCTTCTTCTTCTTCTTTTTCTTATTTTTCTTCTTTTTCTTCTTTCTCAACCTCCTCCTCCTCCTCCTCCTCCTCCTCCTCCTCCTCCTGGCTTAAGATGGCCACCTCCTCATCCCTCCTCCATCTTCTCTCTCCTCCATCTTCCACACCTCCCATACCTCCTTTCTCCCTCCCTCTCTCTTCCCCCACCTCGTTTATCTCTCTCCTCCACCTCTCCCCCACCCCTCTCCCATACCCTCCACCCTTTCATCTTCCCCCTCACCCCTCCATTTCTCCCCCTCACCCCTTTATCTCTCTCCCTCACCAACGCCATCCCTTCCCAACACCCCACCCTTCCATCCCATCCCCCATGCCTCCCACCCCTCCCTCTCCCCTCCTCACCCCTCCCTCTCTCCCCTCCCCCCTCCCTCTCCCCCCTCTCTACCTTTCAGTTTCTTCCTTCTCCAAGTGAGGGAAAACTTGGCCTCGTAGTTATCATTAAGTTGGATTTGACGCGGCTACAAGTCACTCCCTTAGCTGTTGGGGAGGTAGTTGGAGGTTGTTGGAGGTAGTTGGAGGTTGTTGGAGGCTGTTGGAGGCTGTGGTAGTTGCTGTGGAGGTTATTGGAGGCTGTAGAGGTTGTGAAGGTTGTTGGAGTTTTTTGGAGGTTGTGGATGTTGCTGTGGAGGTTTTTGGAGGTTGCTATGGAGGCTGTGGAGGTTACTGGAGGTCGTTGGAGGTTGCTGTGGAGGTTGTTCGAGACTATGGTAGGAAATAGTATAGTTTAACGCCCTTGGAGACGCCAATACCATGAGAATTATTTACTGTTGACGATCAGCCACTATTGTTGGAGATGGTGGTGAAGGTGATGGTGGAGTGGTGGTGGAGATGGTGGTGAAGGTGATGGTGGAGTGGTGGTAGTGGTGGATAGGTGGTGGTGGTGAAGGTGATAGTGGAGTGGTGGTGGAGTGGTGGTGGTGGTGATGGTGGAGTGGTGGTGGTGGTGGATTGGTGGTGGTGGTGATGGTGGAGTGGTGGTGGTGGAATGGTGGTGGTGTGGTGATGGTGGTGGTGGTGGTGATGGTGGAGTGGTGGTGGTGGTGGTGGTGTGGTGATGGTATGGTGATGGTATGGTGATGATTTTGTCTCAGAAAAGGTTAAATGAGAAACAAAAGAAGATAGAGAGAGAAAGAAGGAAGGCATAGAATGAAGGGGAGGAAGGAAGGAAGGAAGGAAGGAAGGAAGGAAGACCTAAGAAGAATGAAACATGAAGGACTTTAAAATGTGCTGGACCAGGTGAAGGAAGAGAAGGAAGAGGAAGAGGAGAAACATGAGATAAAAGACGGGAAAGGGGAGGACATGAGAAAGAAGAGGAGAAGGAGGAGGAGAAGAAGAAGGATGAGGGGAGAAGGAGGTGGGGGAGAAGCACATACAGTACAAGAATAAGGAGGGGGAGAGGGAACGGAGGAGGTGGAGGAGGTGTAGAAGAAGGAGGAGGAGTAGAAGGAGGAAAAGAAGAAGGAAGAGGAGGAGGAGTTGAAGAAACACATTAGGTACAAAGAGACAGAAAGGAGGAGAAGGAGAGGTCACTGAGGAGGAGGAGGAAGCAGAAGAAGAGGAGGAGGAGGAGGAGGCGACGGAGGAGGAGGGGCGTGGGGTGTCAGGTAAGCTCTGGCCAGCGTGTGCTTCGAACTGACAGTCTCATTTAGGGGCAGTGAGCCGTGAACCGCGCCACCTGCCGGATAATCAACACAATATACGTACAGTGTGGCCCCCTCCTCCTCCCCCTCTCTCCTCACAAGTCCAGTTTTAACGCAATATTTATTAATTTATCATCTAATTACCCATCTGAAACAACTACAAGAGAGAAGACCTTTTATAAGTAAATATTAATAAACTTATGATTTGGTTAGGGACTTGGAATCGATTGGGTTTTGTTTTGGTAGTCATTTGTTTTTATATAAGTAAATAGTTATAAACGAAATGATTGTAAGACTTTTTAGTGATCGTCTTTTGTTCTTTTAAGTAAATTATCATAAACGAAATAATAGTAAGAGTTTTCCATGTTCGTCTTTTGTTTTTCTAATCGTTTTGTTTATTAAAAAAAATCAGGGTTAAGGATTCTGGTTGATGACGTGTTAATACTATTTAGGGAAGAAACAAAAGAGGTTTAATTTGTTTAAACACTTTTTCTTGACAATAACTCCATTTGGATAGTTTTCATTTGTTTTTATTCTTCTCTTTTATCCGTTTATTGCGATATTATTGGTAGGGGAGATGTGGTAAGTGGTTAGACCTCTCTCACCTGACACAGAGGGAGGGAGGGGAAGGGAGGGAGGGGGGGGGGGGGTTTCCAGCCCAGGTAAAAACAGCTTGGTCGTTCCTCCATCTTCAGTGGCCACCGCTTCCCTCCCTCCCTCCCCCACTCTCTCCCACTTCCTCACTCCTCCCCCACTCTTAACTGCCTCCCATCCTCCCTCCCTCACCTCCCCAACACAAGAGCTATGTAGTAAGAATCTGTTACAATTGTCAATATAATTCATCAGTAGTCACCCTAGCTTATTTACCTAACCTAACCCAAAATAAGCTAGGGTGGAGATTCTTCAGGTGATGATTTTTGTTACCTAATTTCTTATACACTTTTCCCAATGTGTAGTGAAGGTAACAAAATGTATATCTCATCGTGCTTCAAAGACTTACCTGTTCAATTAACCTGTAAATTATCACACACAAAAAAAATTATCTCACGACTAAATTTCTTCCAATCGATAATTAAGTTTTAAATATATATTCTGGACACACAGGTAGATTTGTAAGTAATCAGGTGTAAATGCTTGTAAATCACGTTTATTTGGCTGTAAATGCTTGTAAATCACGTTTATTTGGCTGTAAATACTTGTAAATCACGTTTATTTCGCTGTAAATACTTGTAAATCACGTTTCTTTCTCTGTAAATACTTGTAAATCACGTTTATTTGGCTGTAAATACTTGTAAATCACGTTTATTTCTCTGTAAATACTTGTTAACACCTTTCTCTTAGCAGTAAAACACTCGTAAACAAACACAAACCAGTAAATGAGATGTGTAAATTAGTTTTGTAAATATATACAAAACTCAATTTTAAACCTGACGGCGAAAATGCAATCAAGTAAATTCAACACTTTTAAGACACTAACGTAAACATCGAGTGGGTCAATATTATTTCTCTGTTCACTTGTAATTTTGTCCCCTGGGGAAAAAAAGGGTCAAAGATTGCCTTTTTGACCGTGGGAAGATAGGGGTCTTGTTTTACCGTGGGAAAATAAGGGAATTAAGTCATCGCCTATAAAGGGATAAATCATCGTACTCAAAGGGTTAAATCATCATACTCAAGGGGTTAAATCATCATACCCAAGGTGGTTAAATCATCATACCCATGGGGTTAAATCATCATACTCAAGGGGTTAAATCATCGTACTCAAAGGGTTAAATCATCGTACTCAAAGGGTTAAATCATCATACCCAAGGGGTTAATCATCTACTCAAGGGTTAATCATCGTACTCAAGGGTTAAATCATCATACTCAAGGGGTTAAATCATCATACCCAAGGGTTAAATCATCATATTCAAGGGGTTAAATCATCGTACTCAATGGGTTAAATCATCGTACTCAAAGGGTTAAATCATCATACCCAAGGGGTTAAATCATCATACTCAAGGGGTTAAATCATCGTACTCAAAGGGTTAAATCATCATACTCAAGGGGTTAAATCATCATACCCAAGGGGTTAAATCATCATATTCAAGGGGTTAAATCATCATACTCAAAGGGTTAAATCATCATACTCAAGGGGTTAAATCATCATACTCAAGGGGTTAAATCATCATACTCAAGGGGTTAAATCATCATACTCAAGGGTTAAATCATCATACTCAAGGGGTTAAATCATCATACCCAAGGGGCTAAATCATCATACCCAAGGGGTTAAATCATCATACCCAAAGGGTTAAATCATCATACTCAAAGGGTTAAATCATCATACTCAAGGGGTTAAATCATCATACCCAAGGGGTTAAATCATCATACTTAAAGGGTTAAATCATCATACTCAAGGGGTTAAATCATCATACCTAAGGGGTTAAATCATCATACTTAAGGGGTTAAATCATCATACTCAAAGGGTTAAATCATCATACCTAAGGGGTTAAATCATCATACTTAAAGGGTTAAATCATCATACCTAAGGGGTTAAATCATCATACTTAAGGGGTTAAATCATCATACTTAAGGGGTTAAATCATCATACTTAAGGGGTTAAATCATCATACTTAAGAATCACACACCACCAACAGCTAACCTAACCTAACCTAACCTAACCTAACCTAACCTAACCTAACCTCGTAATAGATTTGTATGCAGTTAATGTTATTATTTCTATATAGTATCTGACATGTCATCGATAAATACTGTATATATATGTATGTTCGCCCTCTGCTCATTTGCATACACACACGAACGAAAATACACATACATACATCCATATATACGTACACACACACATATATACACACACACACACACACACACATACACACACATATATATTACACACGAACGAAAATACACATACATACATCCATATATACGTACACACACACATATATATACACACACACACACACACATACACACACATATATATTCTTGTGAACGCATTACTGATGTGATTAAGAAAATACCGATCATAAAGTGAGACATTAAAACGCATTAGTAATTAGTGTATAAAAAATTAACTCAGGAGGAAATTAATAAGGAAGAAAAAGATTTGCAATGAAGAGAAAAACACAAGAAAATGCAATT
>CAUDMG010001707.1:455000-462500 GCA_958450375.1 Homarus gammarus
CCCCACAATTACAACCCTACACAACCCAACAATTACAACCCTACAATTACAACCCTACAATTACAACCCTACAATTACAACCCCACAATTACAACCCCACAATAACAACCCTACAATTACAACCCCACAATTACAACCCTATAATTACAGCCCTACACAACCCCACAATTACAACCCTACACAACCCAACAATTACAACCCTACAATTACAACCCTACAATTACAACCCTACAATTACAACCCTACACAACCCAACAATTACAACCCTACAATTACAACCCCACAATTACAACCCTACACAACCCAACAATTACAACCCTACAATTACAACCCTACAATTACAACCCTACAATTACAACCCCACAATTACAACCCCACAATAACAACCCTACAATTACAACCCCACAATTACAACCCTATAATTACAGCCCTACACAACCCCACAATTACAACCCCACAATTACAACCCCACAATTACAACCCCACAATTACAACCCTACAATTACAACCCTACACAACCCCACAATTACAACCCCACAATTACAACCTTATAATTACAGCCCTACACAACCCCACAATTACAACCCCACAATTACAACCCCACAATTACAACCCTACACAACCCCACAATTACAACCCCACAATTACAACCCTACAATTACAACCCCACAATTACAACCCCACAATTACAACCCCACAATTACAACCCAACAATTACAACCCTATGCAACCCCACAATTACAACCATACATTTACAACCCTACACAACCCCACAATTACAACCCCACAATTACAATCCCACAATTACAACCCTACAATTACAACCCTACACAACCCCACAATTGCAACCCCACAATTACAACCCTACAATTACAACCCCACAATTACAACCCCACAATTACAACCCCACAATTACATCCCAACAATTACAACCCTATGCAACCCCACAATTACAACCCCACAATTACAACCCCACAATTACAACCCTACAATTACAACCCTACACAACCCCACAATTACAACCCTACACAACCCCACAATTACAACCCCACAATTACAACCCAACAATTACAACCCTACACAACCCCACAATTACAACCCCACAATTACAACCCTACAATTACAACCCTACACAACCCTACAATTACAACCCTACACAACCCCACAATTACAGTACTAAACCTCTTGACCTCTCTCCACAGGTCACAGCGGCGTGAACCAACTGGGAGGCGTCTTTGTATCCGGCAGACCATTGCCTGACACTACCCGGCAGAAAATCATCGAACTTGCTCACTCCGGGGCCAGACCTTGTGATATCTCCAGAATTCTCCAAGTCTCCAACGGTTGTGTCTCCAAAATTCTCGGCAGGTGAGGAGAACAGGTGGTAGTGGTGGTGGGTGAAGGAGAGGGTTGGTGGGGGTGGAAGGAGGATGTAAAGAAGAGGAGGAGGAGGATGAGAAGGGAGAGAAGGAGGTAGAGAAGAGAAGAATGATGAAGAAGGACAGGAGGAAGGTAAAGAACAAGAAAACAATAACAGATACAAAAACAACAATAAGAAAAAAAAACATGAACAACAACACGTAACAACAACAACGACCATCATAATAATAATATCTCAATTACTACTACTACTACTACTACTACTACTACTACTACTACTACTACTACTACTACTACTAATAATAATAATAATAATAATAATAATAATAATAATAATAATAATAATACCCTTCTCTCCATCCGGCTACAGGTACTATGAGACGGGCTCCATCCGGCCGCGCGCAATCGGGGGTTCCAAACCTCGGGTGGCCACGGCCGAAGTGGTGGCCAGGATCGCCCAGTTCAAGAGAGAATGCCCCTCAATCTTCGCCTGGGAGATACGTGACCGGCTCTTATCTGAAGGAGTTTGTTCCGCTGATAACATACCCAGTGTAAGTACCTGTTATTGATGGTGTGATTGACGGTGTGATTGATGGTGTTATTGATGGCGTTATGGTGTTATTGATGGTGTAATGGTGTTATTCATGGTGTAATGGTGTTATTCATGGTGTTATGGTGTTATTCATGGTGTTATGGTGTTATTCATGGTGTTATGGTGTTATTCATGGTGTTATGGTGTTATTGATGGCGTTATGGTGTTATGGTGTTATGGTAATATTCATGGTGTAATGGTGTTATTCATGGTGTTATGGTGTTATTCATGGTGTTATGGTGTTATTGATGGCGTTATGGTGTTATTCATGGTGTTATGGTGTTATTCATGGTGTTATGGCGTTATGGTGTTATTCATGGTGTTATGGTGTTATTCATGGTGTTATGGTGTTATTCATGGTGTTATGGTGTTATTCATGGTGTTATGGTGTTATTGATGGTGTTATGGTGTTATTCATGGTTTTATGGTGTTATTCATGGTGTTATGGTGTTATTCATGGTGTTATGGTGTTATTCATGGTGTTATGGTATTATTCATGGTGTTATGGTAATATTCATGGTGCTATGGTGTTATTCATGGTGTTATGGTGTTATTCATGGTGTTATGGTGTTATTGATGGTGTTATGGTGTTATTCATGGTGTTATGGTGTTATTCATGGTGTTATGGTGTTATTCATGGTGTTATGGTAATATTCATGGTGCTATGGTGTTATTCATGGTGTTATGGTGTTATTGATGGTGCTATGGTGTTATTCATGGTTTTATGGTGTTATTGATGGTGTTATGGTGTTATTCATGGTGTTATGGTATTGTTCATGGTGTTATGGTAATATTCATGGTGCTATGGTGTTATTCATGGTGTTATGGTGTTATTGATGTTATTATGGTGTTTTTGATGGCGTTTTTGATGGTGTTATTGATGGTGTTATTAATGGTGCTTCTGTTCTTACTGTTATTGTTACTGACAGTTTTAGTTTACGGAACATTATCAACTCATTTACGTAACTTTAAATCCTAATATAGATCCAGGTGTTTTTCACTAATGACTCACGCACCTGTCCACTCACCTGAAGCCTTAGATAAACACCTGACTCATTAGCTCCTGTGTATCATTATTGCTTTAAATCACGTAACTATTATATTCCACTATATTTCAAGTTGGTTAGGATTAGGTTAGTTTTTTTTTATCAGAGAATGGGGGGGGGGGTGTAGAGTGGATTAGATTCAGTGAGGATTAATTTAAGCCACACTAAGCTGAGGACCCCACGAATTTGATCCACATTAAGCTGAGGATCCCACGAATTTGATCCACATTAAGCTGAGGACCCCACGAATTTGATCCACACTAAGCTGAGGACCCCACCAATTTAAGCCACACTAAGCTGAGGACCCCACGAATTTGATCCACACTAAGCTGAGGACCCCACGAATTTGATCCACACTAAGCTGAGGACCCCACGAATTTGATCCACATTAAGCTGAGGACCCCACGAATTTGATCCACATTAAGCTGAGGACCACACCACTTTGATCCACACTAAGCTGAGGACCACACCACTTTGATCCACACTAAGCTGAGGACCCCACCACTTTGATCCACACTAAGCTGAGGACCCCACGTATTTAATCCACACTAAGCTGAAGATTCCACCACGCACATGATGATCCAGGGTGAGCCAGTATAAGGGGTCCACCATACCCGCAAAGATAAGGAATATTGGTCCAACTGAAAAGACAATTGATAAGGCCGCATAAAGTACACCTAAATAAATATTAATTGTATTCCTACTAAATTTAATTACTGTATATCATTTAATTTATAACCATCAACTATATTTAATTATCCACGTAAGACAAATAATTTACGTCTAAAATTTTTTATAAAATTCCTATGTGTTTTTTTTCAGTCATAAGAACCGGTCGGGTCCCTGTGTCTGTGAAAAAACCACATAGGAATTTTATAAAAAATTTTAGACGTAATATATTTTTCTAACGTGGATAATTAAATATAGTTGATGGTAATAAATTAAATGATATACAGTAATTAAATTTAGTAAAAAAACAATTAAGAAACACTTGATTAAATTAGACAAAACTTAATTAAATTACCAACATTTCAAAGGGAATATTAAAAAGATAACAAGCTTTGACTTTTTCCTACAGAAGTACCTGTTATACACACTTGAAAAGGTAATTAATTAGTAAAGGTAATTATGTTACACGGAAGAGATTAATTATAGTAGTGGTTATCATAGCACACACAGCTTGAGATAGACGGGTATAGAGGGCATTATTGTGGGTATGAGGGCATTATTGTGGGTATGAGGGCATTATTGTGGGTATGAGGGCACAATCTCAGGTAATAACTCATTATCCCTTTAACCACTAGTGGGCGCCCAGGTATGTGTGGTGGTTGAGGGGGTGGTTGAAGGGGTGGTTGGGTGGCGATAGGGTGGTTAAATGGGGTGGTTGGGTGGCGGTGAGGTGGGTGCGGCTACCTGCTGAAGCCCCAGGTATAGGGCGGCGGGTGCGGTTGGCCTCGGGGTGGTAGGAGGTTGGCCTTTCGCCTTACCTCTCAGGCAAAAACTGGCATCTTAGGAATGTACTTGTTCACTTCTCCAGTTTTTAAAGAGATAAAAATTTCTCCGTTTTTTTTTTTTTTAGCTTTTCTAAAAGTTTTAGATTTAATCCTAATTTTTTTTACTTTTTTTTAATGTTTCTATAAAATAAATTAAAACCAAAATCTTCTGTTTATTTTATTATGCTTATTTATTCGTGTTAATTTATACTTAATATAATTTAATTCTTCATGGGACAATTACCTGGGAACACCTGCTAATTAATATACATTTTTCATATTTTTTTTCAATTATTTATTTACGTAATTATTCATTTATTTTCTTAGTCATGTTTGTTGTAATTTATATTTGTTCTGTTATTTGAAACCTCTTTTTATGGACTTTATATAAGAAGTTAGTTCGTTATATGGAGGTTTTGCCTGAGATTTTGGAGAACACACACACACACACACACACACACACACACACACGAAACCATTATCTAATTACGCGGAAAAATCAAGAGATAAGACACACAATATGTACCAGAAATAATCCGTAGTGTACATAGCGATTGGACAGGTGGATAAATGGCTGACAGTTAATTGGACAGGTAGACAGAATGGTAGACAAATGGGTAGATGGACAGGTAGTTGAATAGGTGGACAGACAGGTAGATGGACAGGTAGACGGACATGTAGGTAGACAGGTGAACAGAAAGGTAGATGGATAGGTAAGACAGAAAGATGGATGGACAGGTAGACAGGAAGATAGACAAACCCGTACACATACTGGTAGATGGACAGGTAAACAAACATATAAACAGACAGGTAGACGAATAGGTAAGCAGACAGGTAGACGAACAGGTAAACAGACAGGTAGACGAACAGGTAAACAGACTGGTAGACGAACAGGTAAACAGACAGGTAGACGACAGGTAAACAGACAGGTAGACGACAGGTAAACAGACAGGTAGACGAACAGGTAAACAAACAGGTAGACGAACAGGTAAACGAACAGGTAAACAGACAGGTAGACGAACAGGTAAACAGACAGGTAGACGAACAGGTAAACAGACAGGTAGACGAACAGGTAAACGAACAGGTAAACAGACAGGTAAACGAACAGGTAAACGAACAGGTAAACAGACAGGTAGACGACAGGTAAACAGGTGTACACAAACAACAGGTGGCGGCAGTTTGTACCAACATACGGAGGGGCGGCCATTGTTGTGTTGACAGTATGTAACATGATGCCCCCACGTAACCTGACTCCCTCCCTCCTTTCCTCCCTCCCTCCCTCCCTCCCTCCCTCTCTCCTTCCCTCCCTCCCTCCCGTCCTTCATTTCAGCACCCTTCCCTTCCATCCTCTCTTCCTTCCTTCCTTTCTTCATTCCTTACTCCCTCTCTTCCTTCATTTTGACACCTCTCCTTCCCTCCTTCTCTCCCTCCCTCGTGATCTTTACCTTCCCTCCCTCCCTCCTTTGTGGTAGGTATGGAATGTGTGTGGGGGGGGGGGTGAGGAGGGAGGAAGGGAGAAGAAGGGGAAGGAGGAGGAGTAACAAGAAGGGGATGGAGCAAGAAGAAGAAGAAGAAGAAGAAGAAGAAGAAGAATCTCCTCCTCCTCCTCCTCCTCCTCCTCCTCCTCCCTAATCTCTTCATCTCCACAATAACCAGTCACTACGGTGTTGTCTGAGCTGATTGGACCCTCCACAAAAAAAAGCCCAACCAATGAGAAAGGAGGGAGGGGCATTTCTTAACCAATCCCACACCACCATCTTGGGAGACACTAACCTCCTTCGACCAATCAAGACGCGTGTATGTTGGCCAATAGGAACCCCGGATGCCATAAGAAACTGACCAATAGGAAGTCATCTACAAGGCCACGTAACCTTATATATATAGACAGAAAGTTACAATACCTTAAGTTTACCTGTGTATAATTAATCTACGTTTGTTTGTTTGGGGAATTTTACCTGAATCAGCACTTATTTTCTTTATTCTCATTTACTTATTTTATTGACTTTTTCCTTATTTATTTCTCTCTATGTCTGGATTATTTAATTTATCGAGGATTATTATTTATCATTATTATTATTTTTTTTTGTTATCGTTTATTTACTTTGATTTTTTATTGAATTTGTTGTATATTTTTATCAATTTATTGCTTTATCTGTCATTCTAAAGGGGTTAAATCATCATTCTAAAGGGGTTAAATCATCATTCTAAAGGGGTTAAATCATCATTCTAAAGGGGTTAAATCATCATTCTAAAGGGGTTAAATCATCATTCTAAAGGGGTTAAATCATCATTCTAAAGGGGTTAAATCATCATTCTAAAGGGGTTAAATCATCATTCTAAAGGGTTAAATCATCATTCTAAAGGGGTTAAATCATCATTCTAAAGGGGTTAAATCATCATTCTAAAGGGGTTAAATCATCATTCTAAAGGGGTTAAATCATCATTCTAAAGGGGTTAAATCATCATTCTAAAGGGGTTAAATCATCATTCTAAAGGGGTTAAATCATCATTCTAAAGGGGTTAAATCATCATTCTAAAGGGGTTAAATCATCATTCTAAAGGGGTTAAATCATCATTCTAAAGGGGTTAAATCATCATTCTAAAGGCGTTAAATCATAATTCTAAAGGGGTTAAATCATCATTCTAAAGGGGTCAAACCATCATACTCAAGGGGTTATAATAATCGGAAATATAATCTTGAATGTAATTTATCGATTATCCGGAATGTTACCGAATAATCGACGAATTATTCCCTTAGCTGCCGATATCGGATGTTCGGATAATAACATATAAAGTTCCTAAATGATCTGACAAGAATATATTTTTAAGTGTTTTTTATCGGGATTTCGGATAATTGAGGTCGTTTTCGGATAATCGAGAGAGAGAGAGAGAGCAATTGGATTATCGAGGTTGTGGGGTGAATCTTATGTACGGATAATGGAGGTGTGTTAACGATATTTCCGGATTATCGAGGTTATCCGGATAATCG
>CAUDMG010001707.1:467500-475000 GCA_958450375.1 Homarus gammarus
CCCAATACCGGATACTCTCAATAACAAAATTCTCCCATTTACTAACTAATACGTAATAGCTAATTAGGCAACTTTAAATAATTAACCGTAACAATTAGGTTAATAACTCCTAACACAGAAACTAATTAAATAACTCAAAGTCTTACTAATTAACCTTCAATAACTCACGGAATAACTCCTAACTAACACGTAGGTAACCTTTAAATCTCTCATTTAATTAGTATACTCGACAGGTGTGACAGGTGTTGACAGGTGTTCGCTTCTCTTCCCAACAGGTGTCTTCAATTAACCGTGTCTTGCGGAACATCACTACGAAGGATTCCTCTGGTGCCTCTCCTTCTGGGGCCGGAGGAGGAGGAGGAGGAGGAGGAGGAGGAGGAGGGAGTGCTAGTGGTGGAGGAGGTGGAGGGGCAGGAGGAGGAGGAGGAGGCACCATAGGAGGAGGAGGAGGAGGAGGGCAGACGATAGGTGTAAGTGGAGGGAATTCTACGGGCAGCAGTAACCCCACTACGCCCACGCCCACGCAGGAACCCATGTATGACAAGCTACGACTTCTCAATGGTCAATCGACGTGGCCCCGCGCCCAATGGTGAGTAACGAGTAGGTAGTTTAGGTTAGGTGAGTAACGAGTGGGTAGAATGAGTAGATTTAACGAGTGTTGTGATTAATGAGTGGTTATTGAGTGGTTGTGGTAAGTCATAAGAACATAAGAATGGAGGAAACTGCGGCGGGCCTATTAACCCATACTGGACAGTCCCGTTTACACCCAACCCCTATCGCTCATATATCCATCCAACCTATGTTTGAAGCTATCCAAACCAATGTTTACCTATTTCACGCCTAAATCTAAATTTGTCTAATTTAAAACCATTGTTACGAGTTCGCTCCTGGTTGGATAGTTTGAGTACCTTTGTTGCATCACCTTTGTTTAGCCCTGACTTCCATTTATACACCTCTATCATTTCGCCCCTCACTCTACGTCTCTCAAGGGAGTGCAAATTAAGATGCTTTAACCTGTCTCTGTACTCAAGGTTCCTAATGCCGGGATTAGTCTTGTCATTCTCCTCTTGAATTCTTTCTAGGGATTCTATATCCATTCTGTAATACGGTGACTAGAACTGAAGTGCTTAATCCAAGTGAGGTCTCACAAGCGCAAGATATAGTTTTAGGATGACCTCGCTAGTCTTGTAACTAACACTCCTTTGTATGAACACAAGTACTTTGTTAGCCTTGTTTCGAGCAAATACACGTTGTTGACTTGGTTTAAGATTCCTAAATCTTTCTCACAGTCGGATTTCTTTATAACAACGTTGTTCATCTGATATCTTGTTTTCCTCAAGTTTTGCAGAGTCCTCGTTAGATTTAATTACACGCCCTATTTTAGTGTCATCGGCAAATTTACCCCCATATCTACGTCTTTTATATATATAATAAATAGTAATGGTCCAAGTACTGAGCCTTGGGGTACTCCACTAGTGACGTTACTCCAATCGGATTTAGTATCGCCAATGCTCACTCGCTGTTTCCTGTCCTGTGACCACGCCCTAATCCATTTTAGAATATCTCCTCCAATGCCATGAGCCTCCACTTTTCTTATTAGTCTTTCGTGGGGGACTCTGTCGAAGGCTTTGCGAAAGTCGAGATATACCACATCATAATCTTGCCCGTCGTCCACTGATTCGAAAACAGCTGAAAAGAATGTTAATAGATTAGTTAGACATGAACGCCCACTTGTGAAGCCATGTTGGGAATCATTGATCAACTTGTGCTTCTCCAGGTGATTTCGAATAGAGTTTGAAATTATTGCTTCCAGTAATTTGTCGACAATTGATGTAGTCCTGGGAGGTGAGTACTGGATGGTTGTGATGAGTACTGGATGGTTGTGGTGAGTACTGGATGGTTGTGGTGAGTACTGGATGGTTGTGGTGAGTACTGGATGGTTGTGGTGAGTACTGGATGGTCGTGGTGAGTACTGGATGGTTGTGATGAGTACTGGATGGTTGTGGTGAGTACTAGCTGGTTGTGGTGAATACTAGATGATTGTGATGAGTACTGGATGGTTGTGGTGAGTACTAGCTGGTTGTGGTGAATACTAGATGATTGTGATGAGTACTGGATGGTTGTGGTGAGTACTGGATGGTTGTGATGAGTACTGGATGGTTGTGGTGAGTACTAGCTGGTTGTGGTGAATACTAGATGATTGTGATGAGTACTGGATGGTTGTGGTGAGTACTGGATGATTGTGATGAGTACTAGCTGGTTGTGGTGAGTACTGGATGGTTGTGATGAGTACTGGATGGTTGTGATGAGTACTAGCTGGTTGTGGTGAGTACTGGATGGTTGTGGTGAGTACTGGATGGTTGTAATGAGTACTGGATGGTTGTAATGAGTACTGTCGATATAGGAGTTAAAATAGCTGTTACCTCACACACAAACCTATCTGTTGCTGATTTTCACACACCTGTCTAATACCTGTTATTGAATTTGCCACATATTAACTTCCTTACCTGTTCCAGTAAATATTTCATGACAAGACGTGATTATGGTGTTTGTGTATAGTTCGTGACGATGTGAACCAAAAAAATCATAATTTATCGTTTTTTCTCTTTGTTTCCGAGTCTTATGTGTTTATGAACGAAGAATATGGGAATATTTCTTTGTGTTTTCTTCATTATTACTAATACATTCTTGTCTGAGCGAATGATGTCAGAATTTGTGTTGTTTTTTTTATTCGTTGTGAGTTAATTGTATACCTGTCACTCTGTCAGGTGAGGACGGGTTGACAGGTGTGTTATTCAGGTGTGCTATTCAGGTGTGTTATTTTACTTATTCAAGCGGCGATAGATTATACCCTTGTGGAACTCCTCTCTATCTATCTATCTATCTATCACCACACAGCACCACACATCACCACACATCACTAAACATCACCACACATCACCAAACATCACCACACATCACCACACGACACCACACATCACCACACGACACCACACATCACCACACGACACCACACATCACCACACGACACCACACATCACCACACGACACCACACATCACCACACATCACCACACATCACTAAACATCACCACACATCACTAAACATCACCACACATCACCACACGACACCACACATTACCACACATCACCACACGACACCACACATCACCACACATCACCACACGACACCACACATCACCACACATCACCACACGACACCACACGACACCACACATCACCACACATCACCTTCACCTGCTGCACTGTTATTAAGGCCGACCGCCCCAGTCTGGAAGGGGGACGTTGGAATAATATGCACACACACACACACACACACACACACACACACACACACACCGCCCCCTTACACACACACACACACACACACCGCCCCCTTACACACACACACACACACACACACACACACACCGCCCCCCTTACACACACACACACACACACACACACACACACACACACACACAAACACACCGCTCCCTCACACACACATACACACACACACACCGCCCCCTTACACACACACACACACACACACACACCGCCCCCTCACACACACACACACACACACACACACACCGCCCCCTTACACACACACACACACCGCCCCCTTACACACACACCGCCCCCTTACACACACACATACACACACACACACCGCCCCCTTACACACACACACACACACAAACCGCCCCCTTACACACACACACACACACACACACACCGCCCCCTTACACACACACACACACACACCGCCCCCTCACACACACATACACACCGCCCCCTTACACACACACACACACACACCGCCCCCTTACACACCTCACACACACACACACACACGCACACACACACACACACACACCCACCCCACTCCCTCACACACACACACACACACACACACACACACACACCCTTACACACACCCACATACACACACACCCTTACACACACACACCGCCCCCTTACACACACACACACACACTTACACACACACACACACCGCCCCCTTACACACACACACACACACCGCCCCCTTACACACACATACACACACACACACACACCCTTACACACACCCACACACACACACCGCCCCCTTACACACACACACCGCCCCCTTACACACACACACACACACCCTTACACACACACACACACCGCCCCCTTACACACACACACACCGCCTCCTCACACACACACACACACACACACACACACACACACACACACACACACACACCGCCCCCTTACACACACACACACACACACACACCGCCTCCTCACACACACACACACACACACACACACACCGGCTCCAGCACCGCGACAAAAGGGTCAATTTTCCAATAAGACAGATTATTAGACGCACTTCACTGTATCAGCTGACCTTTTAGCACTCTCTTGACCCCGAGGTGTGTATTGTCTTATCCCTCGGGGCGGGTCTTTGTGTGTCTGTCTGTATTGTGTCTACACCCCCCCCCCTCTCTCTCTCTCTCTCTATTGTATCCTCCTCCCTCTCTCCCTCCCAGCCACATTACCTTCCCCCCTCTCTCTCTCTCCAAGCAACATTCCCCCTCCCTACAACACCCCCCACCCACCCCCCACCACACCCCACCCCCCACCACACCCCACCCCCCAAGTGGTACATTCCTATATATTGTGAAATGAAACAAGTGAGGGTTGATGTCAAAACACTCGCCCTCGACTCAATATACGTCGGAGTGCTCGTCGACTCACAGTGGGGCGCCAAGTGTAGAAAACAATGGTGGCGATATTGACTCGACATTCACAAAGGAAGGAATTTTATAAGGGGAAGCGGCCACAATATGCTGAACTCTCTTGGTTTTGTATATTTTAGAGTTTTTAAATATAATATGAAGGTATTTTTTTATTTATTTATTATTATTACTAGGCTCTTGTTATTAGTGGAACATGTGTGTGTGTGTATAAGTGAATGTGTCCCTGTTTATGAATTGTGATAGTTTGGTGTGTTAGATTTGAGACATAGTTCGGTGTATTATAATATGAGAAACTTGGGTGTATTTACTGTATATGGTGTTCCAATATTGTCGAGGTTAAAGTAATTTCGTTCATAATTTCAGATAAAAATAAAGGTCATTATGTATCTCAGTTGTGTATATACGATTTAAAAATACATATTTATTCGAGCGTACCAATTTAGAACGAATAAATACCAAGAAAAGAATAAATAAATGACAAAACAAAAGCCCCATAACTTTTAAGAAGCACTACTTGATACCCTAAAGAAAATATACATCAAAAACAACAATGGCGGTCGGTCGCTTAAACTACAACTACCGAAGAAAAATAAAAGATATATCCTACACAGTTTTTCTTTATTTTGGCGGAGGTTTTAGACACGGTATACTATATCTTTAATTACCTGGATTGATTTCTCAGTCAACGTTACAAATTGGTGTGAAAATTTCGATGTGTGAATAGCAAGGCGGACACCATTTTTCCCTTGGTGGTAACAATTTTCCTAATGCACTCACTCCAAGATTAATAGAAGGAAGGAAAATGGCGAGGGTGGGGTGGTTCGTGTAGCTTGTCTTACTTTTTTCTTGTTTTGTCTTCTTCGTTGTTTGCGTTTCCCTCCTTGACTTTTCTTACTACTCATTGCCTCTTCTCTCCCTCACTCCCTCACTGCCTCTTCTCCCCCTTACTCCCACTCTCTCCCTCACTGCCACTTCTCTCCCTCACTGCCTCTTCTCTCCCTCACTGCCTCTTCTCCCCCTTACTCCCACTCTCTCCCTCATTGCCACTCTCTCCCTCTCTGCCTCTTCTCTCCCTCACTGCCTCTTCTCTCCCTCACTGCCTCTTCTCTCCCTCACTGCCTCTTCTCTCCCTCACTGCCTCTTCTCTCCCTCACTGCTTCTTCTCTCCCTCACTGCCTCTTCTCTCCCTCACTGCCTCTAGGCCACAAATATTTATAAGTACTCTACAAACTAAACTTAACCTAAACCTAACCTAACGAAACCTAACCTAAACCTAAACCTAAACCTAACCTAACCTAAACCTAACCTAAACCTAACCTAACCTATACCTAACCTAACCTAACCTAACTAATACAAACACTATCAAAATAAAGAACTCGTACTAGAAGTAATAAAATACCTCAGGTTTGTGTAACAGGAGACTCTTCGCTCTCCTCAAGCGCCAACACGCTAATTCTTTTCCTGTGACAGTGACAGAGGGAAGCGGTAACAGAGAACGACTTATCACTCCATGAGAAATTGTCTTGTTGACATGCTTAATCTCCCCCTAATCAATTACCTGATTAGTTTCTCTGTTAAACGCGAAGGCTTTTTACTTATTAGCCCCTGAGGTGGTGGTGTGTGGCTGAGGAAACGATTTAAAGCCAGTATCTTTCGTTCTGTCTTTTTTACAGTGGTACCCCCTTAAAATTTCTCCGTTTTCTTTAATTAAAAAAACAAAATTGACAATTCTTCATTTGTTTACGATTTACGATAAAAATTAATTTGATTTTAGGGTAAATTTTGAGTTTTAAGAGTGAGTTAGTGTGTTGTGGAGCTATAGAGGTGAACGAAGGATTTTCAGAAGATGTGAGCAAGAGTTTTGGGTGAAGGAGATAGCATGAAAAATTACTCTCGACTTGGAAAATGGTGTGGGTGGTTCGCCGCCCCTCTACCCTGATTACTGCCGCCCACTCGTAATGTAGCGCCTCCCATGGGATTATTTAGCGCCGCCCATGGGATTAATCAACGCCTCCCATGGGATTATTTAGCGCCGCCCATGGGATTAATCAACGCCGCCCATGGGATTATTTAGCGCCGCCCATGGGATTAATCAGCGCCTCCCATGATTTAGCGCTACCCATAATTTAGCTCTGCCCATGAGTTTATGTAATGCCACCCATGGTTTTATGTAGCGCCACCCATGGGCTTACGTAGAGCCGAGAGAATCAACTGAACTTTAGACACCCCGGTGAAATCTGTTATATGTGTACTGTTTCCTGTTTACCTGTTAATTAACCTGTTAATTAACCTACACCTACACCCACAGGTATAGCGGTCCGGTCAGTGACGTCACTACACTCCCCGTCGACTCGTCTCAATCTACTCCCTGTGTCCAGCCCGGCCTACCTAAGAAGAGTGAGTATACTGGGTGTAGAGTGGGTGTAGAGTTGGGTGTAATGTGGGTGTAACTTAGTGCTGGATACCTGTGTGTGTGTGTGTGTGTGTGTGTGTGTGTGTGTGTGTGTGTGTGTGATACCATAGTTATTACCATAATCACTACCATGAGCTTTACAATAATGACTTACCATATCCTACCATAACCAAAACTAACTTCTACCATACTTTACTACCATACCTTACCATAGCTAGTACTATAATTACTACCATTCCTAGCAGAATAAATACACTAAAATCATACCATTTCCTCCCATAACTACTACCATAACACAGTACCATACCTTACTACCATACCACTACCA
>CAUDMG010001707.1:477500-538148 GCA_958450375.1 Homarus gammarus
ACACACCATACTTTTGTCTTATTTAATCACGACAAATAGATAAAAACTCAATTTCTCTTCAGTTTTGGTTTTATAAATCCGTAAGTGTTGTGGTATTCTTGTTTTAAGGTTTTAGGAGGTTTAAACCCACATATACTGCAGGATAAAGAGTTTATAGTGGGTTTTTAGGCTTAGGTTAGGTTTTATTTATCATAGCCAATAGGTATTTTAACGTAAGATTAAGTATTTCTTTATTTTAGCTGACGATTTGTGTTTTGTGTTTACGTTTCCATGACAACACAAACCCTAATATAAAAAGGATATTAAATACGACTCACATTATTTATATTCTACATCAAAGAACAGAAAAAGATTTATTTATGAATGGCGATATATGTTATATTTCCATTTTATAAACGTAAATATAGTTATATATATTATTTCTGTGTGGACGTTGGTGTAGATGACGTCGATATACTCTTCACCATAACGTCATAGATTGCTAGCTATCAACTTTTCGTTTGCGTGATCCAGAGAGCTTTGTATTCTAATGAAGCCATCAATACCGTCCCATGAGCGGGTAATGTGGGAAATATTAAACATATGACGAGCCTGGAGCGTGGCGCAGTCAAGAGGGGCGCCATTAGAATAATATTAAGAGGGATGGCCGACTCCCCCCAATATGGCAGCTCCATTGTTCCGTTTTCCGCTCAGACGCCAGCTTTTCCGCCGCGTTCGTTTGCGGCCACACGACTTGATCACATCTATCTATTTTCTTTATATACATTCGAACGCGACAATATTTCAACCCATAAATGTTTTTTTAGGCTTTTAACCTCCTATTTTGTGTATTAGTAAATATGTTTATTATGGAATTAACAAGTTTGATGAGATAATTATGACGGAGGTAAGTCAGGGTGCATGAATCGGGACAAGGGGGTAAGGGGGCGAAGCAAGAAGGACTCCAGTAACATCTTCCTGAGGGTAATGCAAGATGGTGGTAGTTGTGGTGATGGTGGTAGTTGTGGTGATGGTGGTAGTTGTGGTGATGGTGGTAGTTGTGGTGATGGTGCAAGCTGTGGTGATGGTGGTGGTGGTAGTAGTAGTAGAAGAGTTGGTGTTAGTGGTTAGTCTCAGTGGTGGTGGTAATAGTAGTGATTGTGGTGATGATGACAATAGTGGCGGTGATAGTGACTCCATTCTGTATATCGTCTTCCTCACGCCTGCAACTCTTTGAGAATCTTTATAATGGTGTTTTGGGGAAAAAATTATAATGGCGTTTTGGGGAAAAAATTATAATGGCGTTTTGGGGAAAAAATTTATAATGGCGTTTTGGGGGAAAATTTGATTATGGCTCATTTGGGGAACTTTTTTAATGGGAAAATATTGGGAAAAATTTATAGGCGTTATTATGGAACTATTTATGGGATTTTGTGGCGCAGTGATAGAGGCGTTGTGGCGTTGTTACATATACTAGCACCTACCTGTTCTAAAACGCACCAAAATACTTTATATTTCCGAGGGCATTGATAATTTTTACGTCTATACTCGACTCCAGTAGCTGAGGATCATTTAAAGGCGTTCGAGTCGTGTTTACATGGAATCGAAACCCACTTAGTTGTGTTTCCTTAATTCTATAACAGTGGTTCTCAACCTTGTTTGCCCCATGCACCCCTTTCACCATATGTCAGACTGTCATTCCCTCCTCCTTTCCAAGATTGTCTGCCTCAAAAAGTGCATTCCAAATAATATTCATATAATACTGAAAATCCTTTATTTTTTCCATATTAGTACATATACATTTACAATTTTACATGGATTATTTTTATAGTGGAGTTTTACAAATTAAATGCCAATTGAAAATGTTGATGGATTTATAAAACTTGAATAAAAGTAAAATAGTTTTTTTTATATTTATAATGAATTACTTAACAGACCAAACTGAAGCATAATGCAATAAACAAACAGTTCAATAGAACACCAGGATATTGTAAATTTGTAATTAATTTTATTCAGATGAAGATTACAGTCAATGAGAAGCCTGTGATTGTTTTTTCTTCGCCAATTCTGTGATACGCGGAGGAGTGCTTGAAAGGGCACAACGCAGGTCATTTTCTACCTCTAATCTACTACGTTGCTTCGTTTTAATTTGCAACAGAGTTTAAAAGCCTGACTCACAAAGATATGTCGACACAAACGGAAGCAATGCACGGATAGCTCTTTCTGCCACTTTTGGGTAGGAATCGCACATCAAGGGCCAAAATTCTGTGATTGATTTCTCATCGAACATATCTCTTGCTCCCGAATCAGTTCCCCCCCCCCCCCCCTGAAAACCTGAATTCCCCCCCTGGTTGAGAACCCCTGCTATAAAGGATTTGAGTGTTTATTGTTTGTGTTTGTGTTTATAGAAGTCAAACAAATGAAGATCGTCTCGTAGGATGGTGTTTATCGCGTCTATACATGAATTTAGGGACTGATCCTTCCCCCTTTCCTTCGCCCTCTCCCTTCCTGCCTACCTCCCTCCCCCCCCTCTCTCTCCCTCACGACCACTAATGTGATAATACCATCGCCTTTTGGTCACCCCTCAGTGGACGACAGTGACCCGTCTCTCTCTCTCTCTCTCTCTCTCTCTCTCTCTCTCTCTCTCTCTCTCTCTCTCTCTCTCTCTCTCTCTGTATGATAATTTATTGTATCAATCCTGAGGAAGGTCAGGTTAGGTTAGGTTAGGTTAGGTTAGGTTAGCCTAAGGGTGTCTAATCTTCAGGTGATCTTAACGACACACTTATTGTCTTACACACTTATCTATATGACCACTTAACGTTATCTTCTCCTCTTACTCTCTCTCTTGTCTTCCTTCCTATTCCTCTTTCTTTTTTTCCTCCTTCTCCTCCATCTTCTTATTCTTTCTCCTTTATCATCTATTTTCCGTCTTTATTTGTACGTATTTAATATTCTTTTACATTCTTCTTCTTCTTCTTCTTCTTCTTCTTGTTCTTCTTCTTCTTCTTCTTCTTCTTCTTCTCATTCAACCTCCTCCTCCTTTTTTTCATCTTTCCCTTATGCCTTCTCACCCCCCCCACCCCCCTCCACCCCTCTCCATCCCCCCACCCCCTCCATCCCCCCCTCCACCCCCCCCACCCCCCCACCCCCCAGGGCCATGATAGAGCCATAAAGCTGACGATGAGTTCCTCTGTCAGCCGCACGCCCGCTTGCTGAAAGAACCCTCGGCCACAAGACAATGCCATCCCCCGTCGACCTTGAAGGATGGAAGTCCCTAGAGGATCCCATTGGCCTCGTGACCCTTATGTCCTCCCCTTCATGTCAGTCGTTTCTCCCGGACGACCCATTAAATTGAGTCATCATGATCGACCACGTGAAGCTGACAGCTACTCCGGTGCAGCTACGTCGACTTGGCATCTTAGCTTTTAATATTTTATCTTTCTCTCTATCTCTTCTCTCTCACATAAGCCAAAATGAACCATATATCTTATCTTTAATCACTATGGTTAGATTATTAAGTAAATAAGAGATATTTGATAGAGAAATGATTATTAATGGTTGCTGCTGGGGAAGAGATATATGTCGAAGTGGCAACTGTGGCGACATCAACACAACACTTCCCGGATGACGGAATTTTCACACGGATCAGGACCCATATGAGCCCCCCCTGTACCCTTCTTAAGCGCCATGGAGGCTATTTTACGGTCTATTTTTAAATTCATTCTGGATTAAATCATTTTAGGGTGAAAATTAGGAGTTATTTTATATATTTTCACTAAATATCTTGTGGAAATTTTACCTTAAATGTAAGATACTGACGGAGTTGATAAGATGTCGTAAATAATGAATAATTTCAGTTGTATCTGGATCTGTTGTTAGTTTTCCTGCCAGCCTCATCTCCTCCCTGCCCCACCTCGCCCAGCCCGACCTCAACCCCACCCCTCGTCACCCCTGCTTAGTCCCTTCCCCATTTCCCCCTCATCATCCCCTCCCTTGGGCGGCTCCTGACCTGGGTCTTGTGTTATGAGGTCATGGTGAGTTGGGTGATCCGACACGGTGGTGCGTGGCGGGCGTCATTACCGTGCTGCGGCCCGTGTCACCGCCACCCTCCGTGTACACTGCTAATACGGTGTGTCTCCAGGGAGGATTGGAGGGAGGAAGGGAGACAGGGAGGGAGGAAGGGAGGCAGACATGCAAATAGGGATAGAAGGAGGCAGAGGGGGAAGAAGGGAGGAAATAGCTGTGGTAATCAGAGGGGGATAATGATAAGACACACACACGCACACACACACACACACACACACACACACACACACACACACACACTGTTTATATATTTCAATGGATGTTCATAGCCATTGTCTGAGTGAATTTATATCCCCTATGCAAATTAGTATCATGAAAATCAAACATCCGGACAACATCGTACAAACATGGCGGATGACACATACGTAACAGATGTTATGACGTCATTGTATGTTATGGGTTCTTATGACGCCATCGTATGTTATGACGTCATTGTATGTTATGGGTTCTTATGACGTCATCGTAGGTTTTCAATTCTTCGTCCTCAAGGGGTTAAATCATCGTCCTCAAAGGGGTTAAATCATCGTCCTCAAGGGGTTAAATCATCGTCCTCAAGGGGTTAAATCATCGTCCTCAAGGGGTTAAATCATCGTCCTCAAAGGGGTTAAATCATCGTCCTCAAGGGGTTAAATCATCGTCCTCAAGGGGTTAAATCATCGTCCTTAAGGGGTTAAATCATCGTCCTCAAGGGGTTAAATCATCGTCCTCAAAGGGTTAAATCATCGTCCTCAAGGGGTTAAATCATCGTCCTTAAGGGGTTAAATCATCGTCCTCAAGGGGTTAAATCATCGTCCTCAAAGGGTTAAATCATCGTCCTCAAGGGGTTAAATCATCGTCCTCAAGGGGTTAAATCATCGTCCTCAAGGGGTTAAATCATCGTCCTCAAAGGGTTAAATCATCGTCCTCAAGGGGTTAAATCATCGTCCTCAAGGGGTTAAATCATCATCCTCAAGGGGTTAAATCATCGTCCTCAAGGGGTTAAATCATCGTCCTCAAGGGGTTAAATCATCGTCCTCAAGGGGTTAAATCATCGTCCTCAAGGGGTTAAATCATCGTCCTCAAGGGGTTAAATCATCGTCCTCAAAGGGTTAAATCATCGTCCTCAAGGGGTTAAATCATCGTCCTCAAGGGGTTAAATCATCGTCCTCATGGGGTTAAAGCATCGTCCTCAAGGGGTTAAATCATCGTCCTCAAGGGGTTAAATCATCGTCCTCAAGGGGTTAAGTCATCGTCCTCAAGGGGTTAAGTCATCGTCCTCAAGGGGTTAAATCATCGTCCTCAAGGGGTTAAATCATCGTCCTCAAGGGGTTAAATCATCGTCCTCAAGGGGTTAAGTCATCGTCCTCAAGGGGATGAACACATTGTCTTGGGAATAAAGATTTTACGTCCAATAATCATTACTTGGAGACGACAGAGAGACAGAGAGAGAGAAGAATAAGAGAGAGAACAGAAGAGAGAAGGAGAGAGAGAGAGAGGAGGGTGACAGAGAGAGAGAGAGGATGGAGGAGATAGAGAAAGTGAAGGAGAGAGAGAGAGAGAGAGAGAGAGAGAGAGAGAGAGAGAGAGAGAGAGAGAGGACGGAGGAGATAAAGAGAGAAAGTGAAGGAGAGAGGGAGAGGGAGAGAGAGGGAGAAATTAGGAGAGAAGGAAGAACAGAGAGAGAGAGAGAGAGAGAAAGAGAGAGATAGAGACAGAAATATAGAAACAGTGAAAGACATAGTACAAATTATCTCTCTCTCTCTCTCTCTCTCTCTCTCTCTCTCTCTCTCTCTCTCTCTCTCTCCTGCATCCACCTGCTGGGGAGAAAGAAGCAGAGTGATTAACCCCTAAGCAGAAAGAACCTCCTCCTCCTTGTATACCCCAGCAGGAATAAGCAGGAGGGGGGGGGAGGGGGGAGGGGTCAACAACAAGGGATAATCTACTCTAGGTCATTGGTTATTAGAGGTCAAAGTAACACCGCCTTTCCCCTTTTTCTCTTTTGTTGTCATAACTAAACTACCATTACTACCATAACTATACGACTACCACTATTCTATTACCACTATTATTACTACCACAAATAATAAATAACTATTACTACCACAATCCACTACCACAATCAAACACCACAACCAAACACCACAACCAAACCACTATCATTCATCAAAATTCTATACCACTATCACAAACAAACACCCACTACCACCACTACCACCATCCACTACCACAATCCACCACCACTACCAAACACCACAACCAAACCACTATCATTCATCAAAATTCTATACCACTATCACAAACAAACACGCACTACCACCACTACCACCATCCACTACCACCATCCACTACCACCACAACAGGTGTCGTTATTCTTGTCATCACATCGAGGCCCTGATTAAGTAATAACTTGATGACAGAGACCCCAAGCGGCCGTCAGCGGAGATTACAGGCCGCTAGGGATAGATTACAGGCCGGAGTTCACAGATTACAGGATTAGTGCCAGAGATTGATGGCACAATTACAGGATACATCGCCGCACGTGGCCCTCCTTCCCTCTTGAAACTGTACCCCCTCCCTCCCCTCCCTTCCCTTCCCTCCCTCTCCCTTCCCTTCCTCTCCCTTCCCTCCCCTCCCCTCCCTCCCCCCCCCTTAGGGCTTCAAGATGGCGTCGAGGACCACTTGGGCTAACACTTGATGCCCTGTCGAGTAGGTGTCAGGGGCGGCCGCGTTGACACACTCGAGGGTGGGGTGAGGAGAGGGGATAGGAGGGGTGAGGAGAGGGGAATAGGAGGGGTGAGGGGAGAATAGGAGAGGAAGAACGAGAGGGATGAGAGAGGGAGGACATGGAAGAGGAGGAGGTGGAAGAGTAAGGGAATACCAAAAAGAAGGAGAGAGAGAGAGAGAGAGAGAGAGAGAGAGAGAGAGAGAGAGAGAGAGAGAGAGAGAGAGAGGGTGGTAACAAGAGAAGAGGGTGCTAAAGAGGTGCAAGGGTTAAAGAGAGGACAAGTTAGGGGCGGTGAGGGGCGGTGAGGGGCGGTGAGGGGAGAGTGAGGGGCGGTGAGGGGAGAGTGAGGGGCGGTGAGGGGTGAGGAGACACATTACATCGTGTTGTGTTATGGTAATGTGTATTGTAAATGTATTTTTCTTCTGGTAGTGCTCAGGCCAGAGAGAGAGAGAGAGAGAGAGAGAGAGAGAGAGAGAGAGAGAGAGAGAGAGAGATTAATCACTCGTTTATATATCAATTGTGAAAAAAATCAACGTCGTTAATTCAATGGTATTTTCTTTATAGTCCTGTACTATGTATATTGTCTGTATACCTGTACTGTACTATGTATATTGTCTGTATACCTGTACTGTACTATGTATATTGTATGTATACCTGTACTGTACTATGTATATTGTATGTATATATGCTGAACCAATGTGAACGTGTATGGCGCTTCAGTATAAATTTATGTTTGTGTATTTTTTGTAGTTAGCCTCACACGCACACACACGCACACACACATACACACACACAGACGGTAACGCATGAGTGAACCCTTCCTTATCACTCACTAACATGTGTGTGTGTGGTGGCAGGGAACCGAACCCACATCCCCCTGACACGTGAACCCAAATCAACCCACTAAACCAACACTGTCTCTGAACCCTCGTATCACAAGTCCGAGTACAGAGGTTCGAATCCCGCGGCGAAATAATATCATAAGAAGCGTTGTGTGTGTTTGTGTCTTTCTGTGTGATGCAGGGAAGGAGGAAGGGAAGGAGGGAGGGAAGGAGGGTGGAAGAGAAGGAGGGAGGGAAGAAGGGAGGGAGAGAGAGGGAAGGAGGGAGGAAGAAAAGGAGGAAGGAAAGAAGGGAGGGAAAGAGAGAGGAAGAGAAGGAGGGAGGAAGAGAAGGAGGGAGGAAGAGAATGGGGGAGGGAAGGAGGAAGAGAAGGGGGGAGGGAGGAAGGGAGAGAAGGGGGATAGGGAGGTAGGGAGAGAGACCTGCGTGTGAGAAATTCCTATATAATGCTGACTAGCCTGACCCAGTCTATAGTAACTCTCCCTTCCTCCCTTACCCTCTCTCATCACCCTCTCCCACATTTCATCACCTCTCCCTTTCCCTTCCACCCTTTGATTTTCTCACCCTCCCTCCCTCCCTCCCACCCTCCCTTCTTCCCCACATAACCTTTTTATTCACGCCATCGCCCTCAGTCTTCCCTTCTCTCCGTCTCTCCCTCCCTTCCCTATGCCTCCTCCCGTGTCTTATCTCCTCCCTCCCTTCCTCCCTTCCTCTCTCCCTTCCTCCGTCATTCTCCCTGTCTTTCATCCTTTCTCTCATCCTTTCCTCCCTACTTTCCCTTATCCTTCCACCCTCCTTCCATCCTCCCTCCCTTTCTAACCCTCACCCTTCCCACACACCTCCATATCCCCCCTTCCCTCCCCTTTACTCTCCCACCTACCCACATACCCTCACCCCTTCTCTCCCTTCTTTACCCTCCCTCCTTTACCCTCCCTCCTTTACCCTCCCTCACCCCCCTTCCTCCCTCACCCTCTCTCCCTCACCCCCCTCTCTCCATCACCCCCCTCCCTCCCTCACCCTCTCTCCCTCACCCCCCCTTACCCTCCCTCACCCTCTCTCCCTCACCCCCCCTTACCCTCCCTCACCCTCTCTCCCTCACCCCCCCTTACCCTCCTTCACCCTCTCTCCCTCACCCCCCTCCCTCCCTCACCCCCCTCCCTCACCCTCTCTCCCTCACCCCCCTCCCTCCCTCACCCTCTCTCCCTCACCCCCCTCCCTCCCTCACCCTCCCTCCCTCACCCTCTCTCCCTCACCCTCTCTCCCTCTCTCAGTAATAGGGTGTTATCGACAGGATACAGCCATATGCTTCACCATGACCAACAATTAGATCCTGCCTGATATATCCCGGCCAAATATCATGTCTTTGTCGTTCCCGTCACCACACTAAGCCAGCCCGGGGTGTTGAACAACTAAACCTTTAAGCTGTGTTTGTTTACAGTGTCCTTGTTGGGTTTTTATGTTCGATTTATTTGTTGTTTTTGTTACACTCTTGTTGTTTTGTGTGTCTTTGGTAATTTTTGTTGTCGTCTTTGCTGTTTTTGTTTAATTTTTATTTTGTTTTTCGTCACACTTGTTTTTTTTGTCTTTGTTTAGGTTTTTATCTTTGTTGTTTTTGTTGATTATTGTATTCGTTTTATTGCTGTATTTGTTGAGTTTAATATTATTGTTCTTGTTGTTTCTGTTTAGGTTTAAATTGTTTTCTTGTTTTTTGTTGCTGGATTTACTGTTTTTATTGTTGTTGCTGTTATTGTTGTTGTTGTTGATGTTCTTATTGTTAGAGAGAGAGAGAGAGAGAGAGAGAGAGAGAGAGAGAGAGAGAGAGAGAGAGAGAGAGAGTCCCCAGCCCGTTAGAAGACCTACTGACACCATCCCCCCAGAGAGAGAAAACTGTCAAGAATTAGAGGAGGAGGTCCCCCTGCTTGTCGCAACACCCCCAGAAAACACCCCCAGAGAGAGACATAACTGGCAGGAGGTGTAGGTGGAGATCCCCCAGCTTGTTGCAACACCCCCAGAAAACACCCCCAGAGAGAGACATAACTGGCAGGAGGTGTAGGTGCAGGAGGAGGTCCCCCAGCTTGTCGCAACACCCCCCAGAAAACACCCCCAGAGAGAGTCATAACTGGCAGGAGGTGTAGGTGCAGGAGGAGGTCCCCCAGCTTGTCGCAACACCCCCCAGAAAACACCCCCAGAGAGAGACATAACTGGCAGGAGATGTAGGTGCAGGAGCAGGTCCCCCAGTCTGTCAAAAAAAAATGAAAAACATCTCCAAAGGTTAAAAAAAAAGAGAGAGAGAGAGAGAGAGAGAGAGAGAGAGAGAGAGAGAGAGAGAGAGAGAGAGAGAGAGAGAGAGAGAATCACAGAAAGACCCCGGGAGTTGGTTCATCTTTTCCTCGATACTTGCCGCCGCTGTCACGTGTGTTAGTTTGACGACGTCCTGTGACAGAGATTCATCTATGGCTCATTTCCCGAGTGGCGTATTAGTAAAATGAGCTTTATTGTAGACCCCGAGAGACGTGAAAGGTGTGTAGAAAGTCCTGAGACCCCGTGATCGATGGGGCATTGTGCGCTACACTCGGCCCAGAGTTCCTCGTCTCCGTGGTGCAGTTCGGGCGGACATCGCTCGTTTTATCTTTTAATTTCACACCCAATGCCTCGACTGAATGCGAATTTTCTCTCCATATTCATAAATTCTCTCGTTTAGCATTGGGTCGATTGGGGGAGGAAGGGAGGGAGAAGGGAGAGAGGGCAAGGGAGGGAAGGAGGGAGGGAGGGAGGTAGGGTGTCTTAAAGTCTGTATAAAGAAGAAGACACAAAGACAGCAGCTCAAGCCAGGCTGAGGGGATAACACCGCCCGCACGCCCACTCGCATGCCCACGCTCACGCCCACGCTCACGCCCACGCTCACACACACACACACACACACACACACACACAACACTCTCTCTCTCTCTCTCTAAATAAATAAAGGTGTGTTATAATAGGTGTGAAAGATGGGGAAATCTCCTGCTAATGGTCATTTGGATCATCGTTACGGCGCTACAATACCAACCACCCCCAGAAGCCTCCTCACCTCCCTTACGTCCCTTCAACACAAGACCTATTCTTCCTCTTCCTCTCTATTATCTAAAAGAGCGATTGAACACCCTTCCCCCCCCCCCCCAAGCGAGCCATCACGACCCTTAACTCCCTTTAGGGCTAAGGGTGAGTCTCTCTTACCCAGGTTAAAGGGGCTAGGGGAAGGGGAGAAGGCAGGACGGGGTGGTGGAAGACGTCGGTAAATAACCAATATTAATGTCAGCCTCAGGTCTTCTCTATTACTGGATTAGAAAAAAAACTCGCTGAGAGGGTAATTTTAACCCCCCCTCCCCTCTCACCCCCTCCCCTCTCACCCCCTCCCCTCCCCCTCCTGCCTGCCACAGATTTCGGGGGTCCTCTCTCTGGGGGAAGGTGGGGGACCTGTTGGGTATGTGGGGAAATGGGGTTGGAGGTTCTTATAAGGTTATTGGGGGTGGCTGGGGTTGTGGACGGGGTGTGAGGTTCCTCGTGTTGTTTTGGTTGGGTTGAGAAGTCATGTAATTATTCATAGGTTGGGTTAATTTATCCCCTCACCTGTCCACCTCACAACATCCTGTTTTCTACATACAAGATAAAATGGAGTATAACTATATCAACATTTTTGTTCAATATTTTGTTTCCACTTCTCATTCTCTTCCATGACTTCTCGCATTTGTCTTCCTCCTCTTTCAACCTCCCCCGGGGTCCCGGGTGGGTGGTACAACCATGTCGCCCCCCGCGTGAGAGGGTCGTTTGGGGCCACGAAGCCCACAGGGTCGGGTGGGAAAGTCGTAGGGCCACGACGACCCCCGGGGCCGGGTGAGAGGACCACAACGCCCCCGGGGCCGGGTGGGATGGGTCACGACGCCCCCCGGGGCCGGGTGAGAGGACCACAACGCCCCCGGGGCCGGGTGGGATGGGTCACGACGCCCCCGGGGCCGGGTGGGCCGCGGGGCGCCACAAGCGTGCAGACTTATCAGCGTCTTCTGCCTCACTGGCCACGCTCGAATATGTACGTCTTATCTCCATATGAGGGATGCCACTTGCTATTTTCCCTTCCGAGTTTTATGCTTGTATTTCCATTCCCTTTCACGATTCATTTGCATATTAGACAAAAATTGCGTCATAATGTTGATGTGACAGATTACAGCGGGAGAGCCAGCGGCCGCCACTGTCACCTGTATAGGAGGGAGGAACGGAACACATAAATCGTATTGTGCTAGTTGGCAACCTGCCCCTCGGCGCGTCATAATAAACTGTGAATGAAATGGTTAAGGGAGACCCAGTTTACTCCCCTAATATTACCCTCTGTCATCCTCCCTCCCTCTCTCCCTCCCTCCCTTATCGTGTCTTGGAGTCTCTTTTATATAAGATAACGTTGAGTCTTGGAGTATATTACAAGGTTAAGTGAAGGAGAGTCTTATAAGAGAAAAGTTTACTCTTGAAGGCAATATTTAAGACAGTTTAAAACATATATATCAGGTCAACATTTTTCAGATAAGGTTCAATATACATCAAGTAAATTTATATAGTCAGAAATATCTATAAGTTAGTTTATATACTTGATGTACCTTAGTATATATCCTCACGGCTTGACAAATACTGATAAAAGCATAAGAAAATATTAGGCGTTTTAAATATCATAATTTTACTGTAAAAAAATCGAAACAGCCGCTGATGTGACGTCATGTGAGGAAAATGACGTCATCATAAAAACGTCATGTGAGGAAAATGACGTCATTATAAACAACGTCATGTGAGGAAAATGACGTCATCATAAACAACGTCATGTGAGGAAAATGACGTCATCATAAACAACGTCATGTGAGGAAAATGACGTCATCATAAACAACGTCATGTGAGGAAAATGACGTCATTATAAACAACGTCGTGAGGAAAATGACGTCATCATAAACAACGTCATGTGAGGAAAATGACGTCATTATAAACAACGTCTGTGAGGAAAATGACGTCATTATAAACAACGTCGTGAGGAAAATGACGTCATTATAAACAACGTCGTGAGGAAAATGACGTCATCATAAAAAACGTCATGTGAGGAAAATGACGTCATCATAAACAAAAGCAATAAAAAAGCCCCAAATGAACTTAAATAAACGATAAAAAATTTCCCATTAATATTTTCTTCCAACATCATCATATAAACCAAACATACAATGTGAATTAAAGCCACACATTATCAATTGAAACCAACTGATCTTAAGTAATGGAGCTGACCTTCTGCATGCTGCCTCTACGAAGGTTCGATGGTAACTGGCAGACCTAAACGGACAACGTAATATTATACTTTTATCCTTAACTTGGTTGCCAGATGTTTATTTATATGGTGTTTATGTTATGAGAAAATTTTATATTTGATATGATGATTAAAATAACTTGATTTAGACGTGTGTGTGTGTGTGTGTGTGTGTGTGTGTGTCAGGGGTGAGATACACGCCAAGTTATGCATTGTTTCTTTAAGTATATTACCCCCTTGCCTGGCTGTGCTCACTTCAGAGTGTGTGTGTGTGAAGGGAGGGCGACCCTAACTACGACCCTATCCTTAACTACGGCCTTATCCTTAACTACGGCCCTATCCCTAACTACGGCCTTATCCTTAACTACGGCCCTATCCCTAACTACGGCCCTATCCCTAACTACGGCCCTATCCCTAACTACGGCCCTATCCCTAACTACGGCCCTATCCTTAACTACGACCCTATCCCTAACTACGACCCTCACACCAAACTACAGCGATTCGCCTCCACTAGTTTAATTTACCCTTCCAGAACTACGGGACCATGCACGTCTGATTCACACACAACAGCTAACCCAACTACGTCTTTGTGTTGCAGGTGACGCCGGGGAACTGAGTGAGGATAGCAACGCCGGCAGTAGTGAGAACAGCAGCAGTGAGGACCAGGCCAGGTTACATCTGAAGAGGAAGTTACAGCGGAACAGGACCTCATTCACCAACGATCAGATTGACAGCTTGGAGAAAGGTGGGTGAGGAAGGGAGGTGGATGAGGGAGGTGGTGGGTGAGGGGGGTGGTGGGTGAGGGAGGTGGTGGGTGAGGGAGGTGAAGGAAGCGTAATTGAGGGAAGTAGGTGAGGGGGATGAGGGTGAGAAGTGAAGGTGTTTGAGGTGAGGGGAAGGAGAGAAATGAAATAAAACAAATAATCAAAAGAGACAGAGGAAGATAAAGAAATGAGGAAAGAGAGAGAGATAAAGAGAGGGATAAAGAGAAACAAGGAGAAATAGAGTGTCTGCGGCTAAGGAGGACATTAACCAAATTTATGAGAACGCTGCCAGAGATTGTTGGCCTATCACCACCTCGCCCCAGGGTTAATAATAATAATAGACATCCTAACGATAAAACATTAAGTAAACATTTATATCAAGGCTCCTTTCACTCTAGTAATATCACACTTATATATATAAACCTCAATATCGGCATTTAAGGAACATATAACATTACTTCTTGCTAATATAACATCAACACAGAGATAGATAGAAAGTTATTAAGGAATGAGTCATTTTTAAACACTTCGCCTCGTCTACAGAGTTCGAGCGGACGCATTATCCAGATGTGTTCGCTAGGGAGAGACTGGCAGCTAAAATTGGTCTCCCAGAAGCTAGGATACAGGTACAGTCTCTTAGAAATAAAGTGTATGTCTTATTTATTTTATTTATTTCGTTTATTAATCGTATAATATATAATTAAGTACACTATTTACATTTTATTTAAGGTAGTGGTGAATCTTTCTTCTAAGTGATTCGTTTTCTATGATAGGTTTGGTTCAGTAATCGGCGAGCAAAATGGCGACGTGAGGAGAAACTACGAAATCAGCGGAGGGCGGCCGAGGGTGTAGCGCCATCCTCCCCTACAAGAATTATCAACAACTCCTTCACGCCCACACCCATGTACACGCCGTTACCGCCTCCGCCCATGTCCGTTGCTGATACATATGGGTAATTTATGCTTCCCTTTGTGATAGTACTAAACAAAATGCAATAAATACTATCCAAATATTAATTTAATCTTATGCTAATGTTCACCACGTCACAGGTCGATGGCTGGGGCTGGTTTCGGTATGCCGTCAAGCGTTGGCCCTGTAGCGTCTAGTCCGAACTGCCTGCCACCCCAACAACCGCCTACCGTCGTCCACTCCGGTAGTCCAGGCGCCGGTGGAATGACCCTTACAAGAGACAACTCTCACGCCCACAATCCTTACATGAGCCGCCCCACTTATGATACCCTCTACACCCACGCCCGAGCCTCTCCTACCTGCCCGCCCATGTTGTATCACCCAGCCTCTCACCACCACCAGTCTCCACACGCCCATGAGTACAACACGCCAACACCACCCAACTCCCAGGCTGGTGAGTATCTCTTGAGTCCTCCAGGTTAAGTTAGGTTAGCGTTAGGTTAGGTTAGGTTAGGTTAGGTTAACATTTATATGAGGTGAACATACAACATCTAGTTATCAGTATTGTCTTCACTTTATAGTTAGTTACAATAAAAATGTTCAGTAACTTTTGTTTGTGAATAAAATTGTGAATTAGATCAAGAATAAATATACAGATATAGGTTGTTAAAACTTTCTCAATTATGATAATTTTTGTTTGATTCTCTGTTTTTAATTCAAGTTTTTGGTTCATGTGGTAAAAGGTGTACCATTTTCAGGTCTGTTGTCTCCCGGTGTGTCTGTACCGGTAGCTGTACCGGGCCAACACCACGACATGAACACCCAGTACTGGACCCGTCTTCAGTAACTGGGAGTGACCACCAGGGGGCCAACACAGGGATGAGAACTCTTCACAAGTGGCAGGGTAGTGAGGCTGACCACTCCTCCACACTGCACTGGAGTCAACACTTAGGTGGAATCTTTATCACAACAAGATCCTGAAACATTAATTAAGGAAAGGATTTTAATATGAACATCCAGTGTGGGAAGTGTTGGCAGGATTTCCCCGGTGCCACCCAGTGATGGAAAATGCCCACGGAGTGAACAGAACTTAGTGGGTGTATCTGCAGTAATTACTCCTGGTAGCAAGAGACTCGCCACTGACGCAGCTTCTATATTAACACTGTCTCGCCAACGCAGTGCTGCTTGTGATGCCTAAGGTTGATTTTCTTCACGTATATTCATAATAGATTCAGTCTTTTTCAACTTATTGTGGCCGCCATGATTGTTATGGTTGTGATGCCATGATGGATGGTTATATACACAGGCCCTCACAACACACACTGTCATGGTCGACTGCAGTACAAAGCCTTCCCATACAATTGACTGAAGAAAATAATATATATTTTTAAAATTTCATTACATATATTGTATTTCGGTGAATATTTGCTAGTCTCAAGGTTCTTATAATGATACATTTTAGTCATGTTTATTTTTTAAATTTATCTAAAACAAATTATTTACATTTAAAATTTAGATTTATTTTATGAGACGAAATTTGCTGTTGAATGTGTGACTACTGAAGGTTGAAGAGCTGTATGACCGCTGCTACAACACCCAGTCCCTCACCTGAGACACTGAGAAGCAAAACGGTGATAACAAAAACATATTACTCAAATTAAAGGAGTTACAGTGAATAAATTACAGTGAATCATTTACAGTGAATAAATTATAGTGAATAAATTACAGTGAATCTGTTACAGTGAATCAGTTACAATCCCTTGAAGAGAAATTATTTACCAAAACCAATCACTAGAGCAATATATTACTCCTGTGAAGACCAAATCAGTGTCCTGGAACCCCCCCCCCCCCCCCAGCCTCGTAAACTTAACAACAAAGTTATCACACATAACGGCATACTATCTTTTCCTTAACCTGTAAGTGCCATTTTACAAAGTAGACATTCACACACCAGCATAAACCAACCAGTGAATGACAATAACAAAAATAACCTTATACAATATGACCTCGATAATGCAGAGAGTATAGTGTCATCACCCTGGGTCTCGTAATGTTGATTAAGATCGACGAACGTTATGTATTACTCCGCCAACCTTGACTACAATATCAGGGTATAAACGGAATCGAACGGATATTTTGTACATGGATGACTATAAGACTTAGGTGTACTGTACATAATTACTGTACTTTATAAATGAAAAAAAAAAGTAATGAATAATCTGGTATTTGTTTATTTACTTTTTTTTTCACCGTGTGTATATTTGAGTTAGGAATAAGTGGCGTCTTTTGTTGTGGAGTTTTAATCAATTGTTTGTGGGGGATTTATAGTCAGGCTCCTTAGTGAAGTAAGGAGGGAAACATTTATATTTCGTCCCGCTGTGAGTGATCAGTGACGCTATTTAACACAGGATATCTTTCTTATCATATAATTTTCTCATTGTGTACTGTAATATTTTTTTTTCCAATGCACAAAACTAATGCGCTTTCATTTCCAATTAATGAATGGAGGAGAGATGAGCAGTTTGAGGACTAATTCATAGTGGGTTACAATGTTATAGGGTGGAAATAATACACTGGCTTATAACACCTATAATCAATACGGAGTTATGATTTAGTACTCAAGTTCATTCATCACTTCACTCTCTCTCTCTGACATGCTTCGTTCTACTGACATTTAAAAGACATGTTATAACGTGTAGTGTGGGGGGTGATCATTTCATTTGCCTTAATCAAGCGGCACACCATGTTTGTATGTCACTACTGGGAGGGTTTAACATGCTTATCTTCATCAGTAGCAGGTAATTAGCAGGTGGAGGTGACAGGTGACCCACTTCCCAGGTGTGTCTCACAAAATTCCCCTTTCTGAAGTTAGTTATCACATATCCTTGTCTTCACTTCAGTCTTAACGTCACAACATCTGTCAGGTCTTCAAGTATATTATTATTATTCGTCTTATTAAGCTATTTTAATTAACCTACCTTGTGATACCTGGTTTATCTTACCTGTCTTGAATTACCTGTTACCTCCACCTGTCTAAACAGGGGCGGATCCAGGGTGTGTCCTGGGGATTCGGACACCTTCCGCTTTTCATCAGAAAATTCCAACTTTTTGTTTAATGCAGTATTGTACTCAGGCATTTCTGTATAGTAAAACGTAATTACTATTGACCTCAGAATATCTCTTAATATCAAGTGCACATGGCTTCAAATTGGCCTCAAAATAACCATGTCATTGTTCAGATTTCCCCCCCCCCCCAAAATACTGGGGGTGGGGTCTTACAGCGCCCCCCCCCCTTCCCCCAAATCCCCCAGCTGGGTGGTCTTGCTGTGCTCGCCATGTTCCCCCACCCACAACTTCTTGGACCCCCTCTATTGATATTCCTGGACCCGCCCCTGCGAAATTAATCACACTATTGTTATTATTATCCACCTGGGTACATAAATTATCTTATTATTTATCATTGTAAAGTACTAATTAACCTGTTGAGTATGTAAATTAACCTGTTATAACATCACCTGAGAACATTCAAGGTTAAGTCATCGATATCATTTAAGTATTTATAAACTGTATCTGTTATTTCCACCGTCTGTGTTTACCTCCCAGTTAAAAGGACATATCAACCCCATTTATATATTATTAAATTGTAAAAAAAAGGTTAAATTTCAAGCTTAATTTAACGAGAATGTTATTTATAGCGTTAATTTGGTTATTATGATACGTGAGGTTGTGTGTCGACTCTCCATACATCTACAACAGAGTAACGTGTTTTTTGAGAGAGTTGCTTTGTGGTATATGGACCATCGTCTGTAATAAAAGGTTTCATAAGTACGACTCTCTTTCATCAACCCTTTTATTTACGTCTACACAGCTTTTGTTGGGTGGAATTGTGTCTTTTGTTTGAGATATTGACTCTTTTATTTCATTGTTTTATTTCTAGGTTAAATACTGTGTTAATAAATCTGTTAGAATGGATTATTAAAATATTTTATACTCACGACCACATTCATACAATATCTGGTGGGACTTTTGTTAAATTCTGTATTGTGATGCCGTTTAGGAATAATAGTCTCTGTTAGCCAATAGGAGACACTGTGGTAAAGGCTATGAATCTCTCTTGATTCTTATTGGTTGATGATAAATGTTATATTAATTTTGTATACGAGGTTAAGGTCTTAGTTGTTGAAGAGGTGTATAACGTCAGCACTATACTGTATACTTCTTACATACATAATACATAAGCTATGGTCATACTAGTCATGGATAACTTTGGACCGTTCTTGACTGGGCGTCCATCAATGGGGGAGTGAGAGACGGGGAAATATAAAGTAAATTTTCCTATAGAATAAAATAAAAATCTGTTCTCACCGTATTAAGAATAATGAGAAAAATAAACCTCACCTCATTTATTAATTCATGTACCGAGTGGAAATCTATAAATAATGATTATATATTAACTGAGAAATTATCATCCAGCCGTCATATAACTATCAAAGGGGGAGTTTGGGGGGGGGGGGGTGCTCATAGTTACCGGACAACAGGCAGTGAGTCTCATTACCTGTGAACGAACAGGGTAACGCGAGGTGTTGCTGGAGAAGCGTGTGTTTACTTCTGTGACGAGTGGACGAATTCGGCTTTGTTTTCGTCCCATCGAGGTTCACTGGACAGTCTATACACGGAACATAGTCTCCAGGCTCCACGTAATACACATGTGAGTTAAAGTGACTTGTTATTTGATAAGTGTGTAAGGAAAACTGTTCTGGTATACTGGTGGATTAATCTGTCCCGTCATTATGTAGATTGTACAGCTGAGCAGACATCAGACATCCATCACCACACCCCTCACAACTTACCACACTCCAGGCCTTAACCACATCCCAGGCCTTAACCACATCCCTCGCCCTTCACCACAACCCCGCCCTTCACCACATCCCCGCCCTTCACCACAACCCCGCCCTTCACCACATCCCCGCCCTTCACCACATCCCCGCCCTTCACCATAACCCCGCCCTTCACCACAACCCCGCCCTTCACCACAACCCCAGCCCTCACCACAACCCCAGCCCTCACCACAATCCCGCCCTTCACCACAACCCCGCCCTTCACCACATCCCCGCCCTTCACCACATCCCCGCCCTTCACCACATCCCCGCCCTTCACCACATCCCCGCCCTTCACCACAACCCCGCCCTTCACCACAACCCCGCCCTTCACCACAACCCCGGCCCTCACCACAACCCCCCCTTCACCACAATTCCGGCCTTCACCACAACCCCGCCCTTCACCACATCCCCGCCCTTCACCACATCCCCGCCCTTCACCACAACCCCGCCCTTCACCACAACCCCGCCCTTCACCACAACCCCGCCCTTCACCACAACCCCAGCCCTCACCACAACCCCAGCCCTCACCACAATCCCGCCCTTCACCACAACCCCGCCCTTCACCACAACCCCGCCCTTCACCACATCCCCGCCCTTCACCACATCCCCGCCCTTCACCACATCCGCGCCCTTCACCACAACCCCGCCCTTCACCACATCCCTCGCCCTTCACCACAACCCCGCCCTTCACCACAACCCCGCCCTTCACCACAACCCCGCCCTTCACCACAACCCCGCCCTTCACCACATCCCCGCCCTTCACCACAACCCCGCCCTTCACCACAACCCCGCCCTTCACCACAACCACGCCCTTCACCACAACCCCGCCCTTCACCACAACCCCGCCCTTCACCACATCCCTCGCCCTTCACCACACTGATAAATATGAATGTAGATCAAGAATGTTATATGTAAAAGTTGGTAATTGTCAATAGAGAGTCGAGTAGGAGGTTTGAGAAGACTGAGCTGCCGTGTACACTAGCTACAGAAAATATCTATAAGGTGGGGTCTGATGGATGTCACAATGAACACTACGACTCCTGTTGTCTCGGTAGGGTTGTCAAAATCCTTCGTCCGTTGTGTCATATTGTCTAACAAAAAAATTCTCAGATTTTTTTTTTTGTGGCTAATGTACCTGTACAGGAGAATCGCCAGAGCATATACTGTAGTACGTGGTAACCCTAGATGGCCTGATGATGCAGCCTCCGTCAGGGATGGAGATTGAGTCCTTCCTGATGGCGTTCTTCAGGTTACGTTTGATGCCACCAGTAGCATCCAACACTTTTAAGGAAGTCTCAATGTTGGTGGTATAGCGGTAATACACGTAACTCTCACCAATATGTCAGTGGGTTCGAGTCCCAGATACTACCAAATATCACAGGTCCCCGGTTTACCCTGTACTAACACTCTAAGACCGCCCAAACGGCTGATAAGTGGCGATAATTATAAAATAATCATATTTAATGAGACAAATTTAAAATGTAAAGAAACAAGATCTTTTTTATTCTTTACATATCCAATAAAGTAATAAAACAAATTCAGATTTACTTACAAGTTTATTGTCAAAATTTTATAAGTGTAGGATAAACAACAAAAGTATTGAGAGGTGTAGAGGAAGATTGACGAATACAAGTTCTGTTTACGAGAACGGGTAGTCAGAGTTTGTCGAACATGGACGGGAGCGAGACGATAGACCGTAGTTAATAAGAGGAGGTCAAAACGACAGCGGATATAACTGGGGGAGTTGACGGACGCTTATCAGGTAGAGGGGGAGTATATAAGATAGGTGGAGGGGGGGGCGAGGGAAACACAGAGAAGGATTAACAATGTATATGAAAACATGAATCGTCAGGAGGTTCTTAGTGCCGCAATGTTAAGGAGGAGGGAAGGTCCTACAGGTCTTCCGTGAAGAAAAGAAAGGTTTCTATACTTCTGGAAGGAAGGAGCTACAGGTGGGGAAGCCCTCGGGAACAGGCGGTAGGTCCTGGGGATCTCCTACGTGCAGGACAGCTACCATACCGATCTCAGAGTGGAAGATCAAATGGCAGTGCATCAACCACCAGCCTGCAACACACACACACACACACGTTATTATATACTCGTATATACAGTATAGCGAACAGTGACAATAATAATAATAATAATAATAATATAATAATAATAATAAATAACTAAGACGTAAATATGGGATATAAAACAGACCTCACAGAGGGGGGCCTCACCAGGGTTGTCCGCCGTGAACCTGACGACGGTGTAGCCACCGTCAGGGATGGTGACTGAATCCTTCCTGATGGCGTCCTTTAGGTTACGTTTGATGCCTCCAGCAGCATCTAGAGCCATTACCTCTTCCACAGATGTCTCGCTGTTGTCATTAAACCGGAGAGAGACAAGACACGGTAAAAAGAGAAACAAATTGACTCGTTTTCTATGTTACTGATTAAAAAAAAATGTCTAGAATTTTATCGCGTCGTTTTTGCCATCAACTAAGAAGAACACAAGTCAGTTAGTATTTAAATACGGTCTTACGTTAAATAAATTATTATATATAATTAAATATACACGTTTTTGTATTATAGATCAGTAAATAATACGATAATTTTGATACTGTCAAGTCATTCACACCAAAAAAGGAGACACAAAGATTATTTGGTGATACTGACCTGCCGAGGCGCTCCATGCCCACCACATAGAAGTTGTAGCCGTGTAGGTGGTAGGGATGGTTCTCGTCTCCTATCTTACCCTCATCAATCAACACGATCTCCACTGTGTCTCCCAATGCCACCTCTAACACGTAGGTGCAAGAGCAGTAGCCTTCCTCACACGGTGGCTCCTGCAGGTTGGAAGTTAAGTAAATAATATCACATGACATAAGATATACATATTGTTACCACACCACTATCACATCTTTACCGCCATCACTACCACCATATATTATAACTAATGAATAACTTGTTGCAGCTTTGATATAAACGTGGATATATTCCTCAGTAATCAGAACGAAGGACTTGGCGGTGGAGGGGAGACTTACCTCACCATAGAGACACATGGTAGGGTTGGGTGAATCAGGCTGAGAGAGCGGAGGTGAAAGAGGGAGCAGGAAACTGATGTTATTCAGCTGTGGAGTGTTGACCTGCCACTTTTCATCCACTGCAAGAAGAGGAATTATTCACGATTAGTCTCACAAACCTATTCACCATTATACACGAAATGAATAATATCTAGAGAAAAACCAAAACACGAAAACATTGGAAAGATCAAGTGAGTGTCCAATTGTTCTCATCATAAACTTACACATGCCGAACAACCTCGTTAAAGATAGATACATAAGATTCGTTTCAACACTTTAGACCCCCATCAGCCCCTGGCCAGTCGAGCGACAAGACTATTGGTATATGGAGATGTCACTGTGAAAGGTCTCTGGTGTATTAAGTGTCTCCACGTATATCAGGACGAAGGCGAGCCATCATACCTGAAGAAGACCACACCGACACACCAAGTACTCTAGAAGGATTGAGTTAAGTCACTTGTCACACGAGGCAGAAATTCCATTACCGATAATCGGAAATTATTATAAATTCCACCCAAAACAGCATTTTTCACTGTTTCTGGCTTTCATAGGGGTAGTTAAATAGTACTCAATGGCCTTTAAGTTACCAGCGGATTTGGGAATTAGTTCATTGTTTCATGATAGAGATTAACAGACAGTTCATTCTTACCTCCGTCAAAAGGATAGAGTTCAGGGTTATAGAAGATCAGGTCGTTGATCTGGTTGAAGTTGAAACCGAGATAGAACTTCTTGTCGACCTCCTCCTCCAAGACAGTGGGGTTGAGGGCAGTCAATTCAGCCATTGTGACCTCCTCCTCACTGTGTCCACCTGTGTTGAGGGGATTCACCACCTGGGGAACAGAGCAGAGTTATAGGAGACTCACCATCTGGCACATATGAACAGACAGCAGTGAACCAGACATTATGTAAAGGAATCACCCTTACAATACCCATCTTTTACAACACCTGGACGATGTAAACAACGACCAAGGATCGAGAACTCTGTTTAGGTCTTGTTTTCAGTCATATCTTGCTGGAGTTTGTTACTAGATTACAGAAAGACGTAGTAATTAGGCATTCTAGAGGGGTTTATATCGTGGGGGAGGGGAGGTTGAGAGGGGGGGGGGGTGGTCACGGCAACACTCACCACGCCGGGAGGGTAAGACGAGTCGTAGGAGAGGGTAGCTGTTGGGTCCTCCTCAGCGGCCCCTTCATACCTCAGCACTGCGCCCTGTACACACTCCAGCTGCCTGTAAGGAAATGAGGAGTCAGGGATCACAAATATCCGGGAGAGGTTCAGATAAACACACACACAAACACACGTACCCATAGAACCCACTCTTAATGTATTATATCAGGGTGGATATTATATTGTTTTTTGTTTTTTGTATTTAGTGGATAAAAGGATCAAGGAAGAGTAAGGAAGACATCTTACTCGCAGTCGATTAGTCCGTTGATCCTGATCCAGTAGTTGTCAACGGGCTGATTCGCCTCTAACACCACGTCGAACCTTTCACCTGTAAGAACATCAAGTTGTGTGATGCTCAGACTGATATAAAGTATAAACGCTTGGGATGTATAGACGCTCGTAAAGTATAGACGTTTGGGATATAAACTATAGACGCTTGGGATATAAACTATAGACGCTCGTAATGTATGGATGCTTGAATACTATCGCTGAGGATTCAAAACCCCAAATACAGGATCATTGATGTTACTTTTTGATACGTGGGGCCACAAACTCACTGCAGGGTTACGTAACGAAGGTAAATAACCACTGTTACTTAATCAAACCCTAAATCTTGATGTTACTTTGTGTTACGTGGGGTTACAGACTCACCGGAATACATCACCAGGGAGTCGGTGACGTAGGGGACGATAGGATCACCGTCAGAAGCGATGATGGTGAGTCTGTGGTCATCAACGCTCACCACCATAGGGCAATTGAGACCTTCGGTGTTGATAAGTCGGAGGCGATAGCGCTGGTTGGGGGCGACCTTCACTACTTCCAGGGGCATAGCTGGCTCGTTCTCACCCTGGCAGGAGGATAAGGGAGGGATCGTAGTGAGGGAGAGAAGAAGGTAATGTTGAGGGAGGGAATGGAGAGAAGAGGGAAATGTTATAAAGGAGGGAAGAGGGGATGTAGTGAGGAAAAGAAGAAGGGAAAGGTAATCAGAGAGGAAAGGTAGGAGTTGTAGTGAGGGAGGGAATGTAGGGAAAATAGTCATAGAGGAAACGTACCGTCAAGTATTTACAGTAATAGGTTAATTAGTTCTATGAGTTATTCTACGATGCAATGATTAATTATCGTTCCATATCTTAAAGTTATCGTACCATGTCTTAAAGATATCGTACCATTTCCTAAAGTTAGTGTACCATGTCTTAAAGTTGTCGTACCGTGTCTCAACGTTATCGTACCATGTCTCAAGTTATCGTACCATGTTTTAAAATTGTCGTACTGTGGTGTTATTGTACCGTGTGCATGGCGTCCACCAGAGAAGAATTAAACTCATACCTTCCACAGTCTCCCTTTGCCGTTGATAAGAATGTTATGGACGTAGTCATCGACGGTGTAGTGGTAGTGGCCGAAGTACTTGTCGTATACGGAAGTGTGGATCCAGTCGTGCATTATTATCACGTGTTCGGGGGAGTCTACGTCGTACAGCTCGGCCTGTTGGTCGTCCGCCTGTCGCACCACGATGGCCCCGAACACCCCAGCAGCACGATGAAGACCTGGGAGGGAGAATGAGTGAATGACAACTTGAAATCCAAATGATACTTGTACAGGTCTTCTCATGTTTGTTAATGTTGGTACTTATGAAGTCTTGAGATGCTGTGTCGTCCCTTCGTCGACTTACCTGAGTGAGAGTGCCACCAGTGAGTGCCAGGTGTGCCAGCGATGAAATCATAGCGGAAGATGCCACCCATGATGGGGCACTGGGTGATGAAGGGGACGCCATCGAAGTACTGGTAACCTCTCATGTGTTGACCGTGCCAGTGTATCGTCTCAGTGTCCGACAGCTGCCAGTTGTATACGTCTACCACCACCCTGTCCCCCTCACACACCTGTAGAGGGAGTCACGTGTTAGTAAGACCACACCACCACCCGGCCCCCTCACACACCTGTAGAGGGAGTCACGTGTTAGTAAGACCACACCACCACCCGGCCCCCTCACACACCTGTAGAGGGAGTCACGTGTTAGTAAGACCACACCACCACCCTGTCCCCCTCACACACCTGTAGAGGGAGTCACGTGTTAGTAAGACTCCACACCACCACCCTGTCCCCCTCACACACCTGTAGAGGGAGTCACGTGTTAGTAAGACTCCACACCACCACCCTGTCCCCCTCACACACCTGTAGAGGGAGTCACGTGTTAGTAAGACTCCACACCACCACCCGGCCCCCTCACACACCTGTAGAGGGAGTCACGTGTTAGTAAGACTCCACACTACCACCCTGTCCCCCTCACACACCTGTAGAGGGAGTCACGTGTTAGTAAGACTCCACACCACCACCCTGTCCCCCTCACACACCTGTACAGGGAGTCACGTGTTAGTAGACTCCACACCACCACCCTGTCCCCCTCACACACCTGTAGAGGGAGTCACGTGTTAGTAAGGACTCCCACACCATCACCCTGTCCCCCTCACACACCTGTAGAGGGAGTCACGTGTTAGTAAGACTCCACACCACCACCCTGTCCCCCTCACACACCTGTAGAGGGAGTCACTTGTTAGTAAGACTCCACACCACCACCCTGTCCCCCCTCACACACCTGTAGAGGGAGTCACTTGTTAGTAAGACTCCACACCACCACCCTGTCCCCCTCACACACCTGTAATCCTCCACACCACCACCCTGTCCTCCCCACACACCTGTAGATGGATTTTTTATTTTATTTTTTTATTTGGATCCTAACTTGCCTGTAAGTCTGGTCCTGGCAGTCGACGGTTGATGGTTAGGATGGGTACAGCGACACCGTCAGCAGACACACACTCCGGGCGGAAACAATCGGTCATGTTGATGGGACAGTCGAAACACGCGCGACTCATACTGTGGTAATCCTGTAAGTTGAACCTGTACTGGCAGGTCCTCGTATCCCCGGCCACACACTCCCTCTCACACTCATGGGCCGCCCCTGTCAGGTGAAAAATAACAGTCTTTAAGGGTCTTTATATGATGTAAGCAGTTAGTGCAATCCCACCTATGTAGATGCCCCTCTACCCTGGACGTGTAACGCCATATTGTGTGGAGGTGTTAGCTATATATAAGTATATTATTGCTATCTCTTTAAGTATAAGCCGACCTGTTAGCGTTGCCACAAGGAGAAGACCGAGTCCACACGCCAAGGACTTCATGTTGCTTGAGGTCGACGTGTTTCTCAGTCTCTATTTTCGACTCGTAGACCTTCCTACTCCTTGACTGTAGATGGGAGATGAATTTATTTTCTTTATGTCTTGTATGAAGATGTCAAATGAGTATGATAAATGAGAGGGAAGGTAGGAGGAGAGTTGAAGTGTCTTGGGTGAATCTTGCACACACTGGTGCACAGGTTCTGACGCAAACAGCCACCGTCTCTGGTATATATACCCACCCCATCCCCGCCATGAATCATGCTAGATACTGTGTGATGCACACGAGGGTGACATCAAGGACGTTCTTCTGAATTTTATTTTCTATCTGGACAGCAGATGTTACACTCCCAGACGATGTCGCACTTATAACAGATGTCTTAAGGCAGGTATTCAGGTCACAAAAGACATGACACTCCCAGAAGATTTGCCTTGACTCATTTACCTAATGGCCATCCACTAGAGGTGGCCATGCCGAGGTAAGGAAGCCAGTGCCCTGTGTAGGATCCTTCCAATTTCCTTGGTAATTTTGGCAAGGGTTGTTTTGAAGCCCAGTTACGTCTACTCGTGTTGGTGGTGTGTGACAGCACAAAGAGGTGTCCTGGGTTCACGTTTTTCATTCCCTTTCAAGATTTTAAAAGTTTCAATAAGATAGGCCCTATTGTGACTTGTCTGAAATGTTGTTCGTCCTAAAGCCCTCACTCTACTTTGGTAATCGAGATGACACAGTTCCCTTATCTAGGGTCTAGGTCCTTCTGGAGTTAGGGTTTCCATGTCTGTATACAATACTCCAGGTCGAAAAGTACTTGAGATTTGTACAGATGAAATAGCATTTTCATATATTTATATTTGAGGGTACTATTATAATTTCAGTTTGCTTTCCTCACTGCTGCCCCCACCTGTTGGGCCGCCTTCAGTGAATGATATAACACAACGCCAAGATCTTTCTCCTTGTCGACAGTGTCCAATGTTAGTAGCAAAATAGTTGTGTTAAGGGTTGTTGTACCTACGTGCAGAGTCCTTGTATGAAGTAATGTTAAAGAGCCTCTGCCAGTCTGGGGACCTTGTTAACAGCTCGTGCTGATTGTTGCTGACGCCATCTTGACTTGCTACCTTCCCAAGTATCTTCATTTTGGGTAAATTATACTGAGTGAATTTTGGTTATTTATTCACAAAAATCCTCATAACAGTTCCTATTGATTCATCATGGTCAGTGCAGCTAAACAGTGTACATGGACAGTGCAGGTATACAAACAGTGTACATGGACAGTGCAGGTATACAAATAGTGTACATTACGTGAGACTGACATAAGTACCGTGGCGAGAGACCAGCTGAAGGAAGATAAGGCTGTATTACCCTTCTCTACCACCTAACGCCTCACCCCCCCCCCCTCACTTCTTCCCTACCTTCCCTCTTCCTGCTCCCTCCTTCCCTCCTCTATCCTACCTTCCCTCCTTCTCTCTTTCCCTCCCTCCATCTAACCTTATTTATCAATATATTCAACACATTCACTTTTTCAGAGTCGATAGAAAGTTAACGTGACGTATTTCCCAGCAATCTAGAATTTGTTGCTTTCTTAAATTTATGGCCAATGACTTATTGAGGATATAATTCAGGGATTTGTTCATATATCTACGTAAGTTAGGTTTATGGGGTAAGTTCCTAGGTTAATACTATACGATGGTGGGATATGTGTTTATGTATATGTGTGTACAGATGGTTATAGTGTGTTTATGAACATTTCGCGTAATGTGTTTAGGAGATTGTGTTCAAAGAGTTAAGTTATCGTAATCATGTTATCGTTCTCAATGGGTTAAGTTATCGTATTCAAGGGGTTAAATCATCGTAATTAAAGAGACAAACTGAGACACCATATTACATAAACTATATACCATCTATCGTGAGTGAATCCATTATTTCCTTTTTCTTTATTCCAAGGAAGACATAAATAATAATAAAAAGGAAATCTTATACTGGATGGGAACGAGTGTACACAATTATCAAAAGACGTAATATTTCGCCTTAAGAGTCAATTATTAACTACGCATCTAGCTTGTCGTGAAGGAAAACGAAGCTTAAAAACATAAAGAAAAGTATAAATAATAAAATGAGGTCAATGGTTGTTTTGGGGCGTCATTGTGAGTCTTAGAAAAATGGGTTATCTCCTCTTGTTGCCAGATGTATGTACTGTACGTGTTGTAATGCGCTACCTGCCAAGGCGGTGTTGGGGGGGTAGTGCAATGATGAGAGTAAACACCTGTGTGGTTCATGGGGTAGAGGGAAGGAGGAAGAATGTGATCTGGTGGAAGGGGGGAAGAGGTGGATGGAGGGAAGAAAGGCGTGTAAGAAAGGAGAGGGAGTGAGGGAGTGAGGGAGTGATCTGATGGAAGAGGAAAAGGAGGGGTGTTAGAGCAAGTGGGAGGAAAACACGCGAGAGAGGGACAGTCCCACTCTCACGAAAGGGGAGGGAGGGGAGAGGGGGGGTGGTGAGAAGGGTGCCTGGGTATTCCTAATGGAGAGAGAAAGAGAGAAAGAGAGAGAGAGAGAGAGAGAGAGAGAGAGAGAGAGGGGTGTTATGCAGTACATCGACCCCCATAAATCCACTTCATGACACAGATAATAATTTCGATAAGGGAAGAACGAAAACAAATGAAAGGAGAACGACAATTAAAGGGTGAATGTACTCAGGGGTAGAATGAGAGCTAAGAGGATGGAAATACTTACTGGAAAGGAATAATTATAAGTCATAGTGCATGTGAAGAGAAGTAGAGAAGGTAGAGGGGACACTACAGCAAACTACGACACACTACAGCAAACTACGACACACTACAGCAAACTACGACACACTACAGCGAACTACGACACACTACAGCGAACTACGACACACTACAGCAAACTACGACACACTACAGCGAACTACGACACACTACAGCGAACTACGACACACTACAGCGAACTACGACACACTACAGCGAACTACGACACACTACAGCGAACTACGACACACTACAGCGAACTACGACACACTAAAGCGAACTACGACACACTACAGCGAACTACGACACACTACAACGAACTACGACACACTACAGCGAACTACGACACACTACAGCAAACTACGACACACTACAGCAAACTACGACACATTACAGCGAACTACGACACACTTCAGCGAACTACGACACACTACAGCAAACTACGACACACTACAGCGAACTACGACACACTACAGCAAACTACGACACACTACAGCAAACTACGACACACTACAGCAAACTACGACACACTACAGCGAACTACGACACACTACAGCAAACTACGACACACTACAGCAAACTACGACACACTACAGCAAACTACGACACACTACAGCAAACTACGACACACTACAGCGAACTACGACACACTACAGCAAACTACGACACACTACAGCAAACTACGACACACTACAGCAAACTACGACACACTACAGCGAACTACGACACACTACAGCGAACTACGACACACTACAGCGAACTACGACACACTACAGCAAACTACGACACACTACAGCAGACTACGACACACTACAGCAAACTACGACACACTACAGCAAACTACGACACACTACAGCAAACTACGACACACTACAGCGAACTACGACACACTACAGCAAACTACGACACACTACAGCGAACTACGACACACTACAGCGAACTACGACACACTACAGCAAACTACGACACACTACAGCAAACTACGACACACTACAGCGAACTACGACACACTACAGCGAACTACGACACACTACAGCGAACTACGACACACTACAGCGAACTACGACACACTACAGCGAACTACGACACACTACAGCGAACTACGACACACTACAGCGAACTACGACACACTACAGCGAACTACGACACACTACAGCGAACTACGACACACTACAGCGAACTACGACACACTACAGCAAACTACGACACACTACAGCAAACTACGACACACTACAGCAAACTACGACACACTACAGCGAACTACGACACACTACAGCGAACTACGACACACTACAGCGAACTACGACACACTACAGCGAACTACGACACACTACAGCGAACTACGACACACAACAGCAAACTACGACACACAACAGCAAACTACGACACATTACAGCGAACTACGACACATTACAGCGAACTACGACACACTACAGCGAACTACGACACACTACAGCAAACTACGACACACTACAGCGAACTACGACACACTACAGCGAACTACGACACACTACAGCAAACTACGACACACTACAGCGAACTACGACACACTACAGCGAACTACGACACACTACAGCGAACTACGACACACTACAGCGAACTACGACACACTACAGCGAACTACGACACACTACAGCGAACTACGACACACTACAGCAAACTACGACACACTACAGCGAACTACGACACACTACAGCGAACTACGACACACTACAGCGAACTACGACACACTACAGCGAACTACGACACACTACAGCGAACTACGACACACTAAAGCGAACTACGACACACTACAGCGAACTACGACACACTACAGCGAACTACGACACACTACAGCGAACTACGACACACAACAGCAAACTACGACACACAACAGCAAACTACGACACATTACAGCGAACTACGACACATTACAGCGAACTACGACACACTACAGCGAACTACGACACACTACAGCGAACTACGACACATTACAGCGAACTACGACACACAACAGCAAACTACGACACACTACAGCGAACTACGACACACTACAGCGAACTACGACACACTACAGCGAACTACGACACATTACAGCGAACTACGACACACAACAGCAAACTACGACACACTACAGCGAACTACGACACACTACAGCGAACTACGACACATTACAGCGAACTACGACACACGACAGCAAACTACGACACACAACAGCAAACTACGACACTACAGTGAACTACGACACATTACAGCGAACTACGACACACTACAGCAAACTACAACTTACTGCAGCATAATCATTGTCAGACAAAAATCCAATGGGCCTTCCTCATGGTGACTAGATATTCATGACGCAAGAGCCGTAAATGATACTCACTCCACCGGCGGGAGGGGGAGGGAGGGTGGCAGTAGGGTTTCGTACGGGTGTTCAATTGTATGACGTGAACATGGGTGAGGCTCTCCATGATAATTCCTTTGTTTCTCGTTTGGAAACTTCTGAAAACTGAGCACCAGATCGAAGGCAAAATAACCATATTTACCCTTGTGATGAGACACACACACACACACACACACACGCACACACACACACATACACACACACGCACACACACACACACACACACACACACACACACATGCCTGACGGTAATATAATTGAGAAAGGAGTTAGAATTAACAACTGGGCATCCACTCTACAAGCTGAATTAGTTGCCATACTCACGGTTATTAAATTCATTGAAACCACTGTTACTGACAGTCTCATCATCACTGACTCTCTACCCTTGGTACCCTCGACTCAGGTTGTCACGCTCTTGTCTCTGAAGCCAGACACAAATATGCGTGCCTTGTTGACCGGGGTGTCAAGGTCAAACTGTTGTGGATCCCCTCTCACATAGGCCTCATAAAACATGACAGAGTTGATGCCCTCGCCAAACTCGCGTCTAGCAAAGACACCGTTGAATACAATTTGGGTCTGTCAAAAAGAACCCTTAAAACTGTAATTAGGAAAGAACTTATTGATGAGTTTGACGCAAGTAGACAAGTGCAAACAGGCACTAGTCGATCCATAGGTTACCATGATGAGATGTATCAAGTGAAACATGTATATGGAGCAAGTAACAAGATCACTAGATTACAAGATGTTGTAACCGCTAGACTAAGGTTAGGATATAAGTACCTTTGGCAGTATGTTCCTCAAGCAGATGTAAACAAAACTAAATGTAAAGTGTGTGGCCATACATATGGCCACACACTTGAACACTACGTCCTCGACTGTGTGAAGATAGAACCTTTTAGGGACAGGTCCAAGCACACTGTGTGTGAAATGGCACAACACTTCATCTCTAATGGCAAGATAGCCGACATATTAAGACTGTATCCACTTTTTTGCACTTAGTAACTATATCAATTCTCATGTACAGAACCTAATACGCAATGTGCTTGAATACCTCTCACGTAAATGTGAATAACAAAGTGTGAGGCCAGACATACTGCCTCACACGCCTGTTCTCACGCATTTGTGAATAAGTTACCCTTTATGTATAGAACAAAACAAATAATGTAAATGAAATACTGTGTAACTTTCGGTGTCATAATATCCTGACAACCGGGGCTAATTATTATGACCCTTTGTAAACCCTACTCTGTAGGGTGCACAATATAGTAGCCGCTGTAAGTGGCAAAATCAAATCAAATCAGTATTTCCTGTCCTTCACTATACCACAACAAAATTAAAACATTTCAGAATCAGGGAAACTTGTGTGTGAGAGGTAACAGAGGGTGACGTTCCCACTAGATTTCACAGGGTGTGTTTGTGTTGCTGTGGGGGTCGTGAGAGCACTAAGAGGGAGTGTGATGAGAAGACGCAAAACTATGGTCGACATGTGTATTTGCGTGCATGTTTGTCTGTTTGTGTGTGTGGTTGCGTGTGTGTGTCTGTCTTTCTGTCTGAATCTTTGTCTTTATCTGTGTGTATTTAGTAAGAAAAATTACATACACATTTCAAAACAACTTCACTTTGTTTTTGTTCAATTGTAATTTCTTCAAACACACATAAGCGACCATTTGCTCTTTCGTCTTTAATGAAGAACGACACACAACTGACAATCCTGGGACACATCGTAAGAAAACACTAAGTTGGTAAATGTTTTGAAGTTTAGTGTAAAAATAGTTAAATTAAACATTATAGAACACAACATAGAGAATTTTAACACAGAAAATATATTAATTCAGTAAACCAGATCTGCATTACTAAGACGTTATTGAATAAACAGTTGAATTTGTCACTGTTTCCAAGATTATGAGTTTTATATCGTTATGCTTTTGTTTTTCACTTCACATTTTATATATTAAGCATTAAATATAATACAAATAAGACAAACATATAATATTAACCATTTATTTATATCATTATCATTAGAGTCTTTATTATACAACATAAGCCCAATAAACAAAGTGCCGTTTTCTTTTATACTAAGTTGCAAATCATAGAAAACGTTAAACTTGGCTACTAAGCCGAACTGAAGGGATGGAGGAAATTTTATTGGGGTAAGGGAAAGGGGGGTCCTACAGGTCAGATGTGATGAGAGAGGGTTTCTACAGATCACGCGCGAAGGAAGGAGGTCCTACAGGTTAGGTGTGTTGGAAGGGAGGTCCTATAGGTTCCTACAGGTCAGGCATGAAGGAACCACAAGTAGGGAAGCCTTGAGGGACGGGCGGTAGGTCCTCAGGTCCACCAACGTGTAGGACAGCAGCCATCCCGACCTCAGAGTGGAAAGACAAGTGGCAGTGCATCAGCCACCAACCTGAAGGAGAAACAAGCAGGTCATCTTAAGACATGTGTGTGTGTGTGGTGTGTGCTGTGTGTGTGTGTGTGTGCTGTGTGTGTGTGTGTGTGTGTGTGTGTGTGTTTTAATCCTCTCACTCAAGCTAGTCATTGACAAGTTCTCTCACCAGGGTTGTCCGCTGTGAACCTGACGATGGTGTAGCCTCCGTCAGGGATGGTGACTGAATCCTTTTTGATGGCGTCCTTCAACTTACGTCTAATGCGTCCAGCAGCATCTAGGGCCGCTACCTCAGACGCTGAAGTGATACTAAGTGATGGAGAAATTCGGATGGAATTAGTTGATAGTTTGGATGATAAAACAGCGTCATTCAGTATATGATTATTTTATATTAGCTATGATAACTAATCCTAAATAAATATTATTTTGTTGTTTTGATTTAATGTTAAATTTAGTAATTAACTTTGATTTATTGTGGTAAATTTTTATTACAATGATTTATTATATTAAGTTGGGTTAGACTCATTTATTGATAGTTTATGGTTTGGAGTCTTGCCTCCTTTCTTACCCTGATGCCTCCTTCCTTACCCTGATGCCCCCTTCCTTACCCTAATGCCCCCTTTCTTACCCTGATGCCTCCTTCCTTACCCTGATGCCCCCTTCCTTACCCTGATACCCCCTCCTTACCCTGACCCCCCCTCCTTACCCTGATGCCCCCTTCCTTACCCTGACCCCCGGTCCTTACCCTGACCCCCCTCCTTACCCTGATGCCCCCTTCCTTACCCTGATGCCCCCTCCTTACCCTGATGCCCCCTCCTTACCCTGACCCCCCTCCTTACCCTGATGCCCCCTTTCTTACCCTGATGCCCCCTCCTTACCCTGATGCCCCCTCCTTACCTTGATGCCCCCTTTCTTACCCTGATGCCCCCTCCTTACCCTGATGTCCCCTCCTTACCCTGACCCCCCTCCTCACCCTGATTCCCCCTCCTTACCCTGATGCCCCCTTTCTTACCCTGATGCCCCCTCCTTACCCTGATGCCCCCTTTCTTACCCTGATGCCCCCTCCTTACCCTGATGCTCCCTTCCTTACCCTGATGCTCCCTCCTTACCCTGATGCTCCCTCCTTACCCTGATGCCCCCTCCTTACCCTGATGCCCCCTCCTTACCCTGGACGTTTCACCCAGCATGACTCACCTGCCGAGGCGATCCATGGCCACCACATAAAAGTTGTAACCGTGTAGGTGAAAGGGGTGGCCTTCGTCACCTAGCTTACCCTCATCCACCAACACCAGCTCCACCGTCTCCCCCAGCGCCACCTCCAACACGTAGGTACAGCTGCAGAAGTCCCCATTACAGTGTATTGGCTGACGAGAATAATAAAACAAAGAAAACTAAAAGGAAATTCAATCCTTCACTCCTCGAACAAAGGAAATAATGAATGCTTTATTTCAATCCCATAAGACTACCATTGATTAAAAATAAGTTATTATAATTCTAGGAGGACGTGCCAGTGTATATTGTATTACAGGACACACGATAACAAGGATAAGACTGCTGACCTGACCATAATAACAGAGGGAGGGGTGTGGGACGTCAGTTTGGGAGAGAGGAGGTGAGGCCGGGAGCTTGAAGGTGATGTGGTTGAACTGCGGGGTGCTTAATTTCCACTTCCGAGGCACTGTAGAGAGACCGAGAGTGTTGTACTGACGTGAAGGAATATCTCAGTGATGATGGGGTGTGTATAAGGGTGGGGGTTCTATCAGTAGTAGAGCATTTGTGTGTCATCTGTGGTGTGGTGTGAGGGGCTTGGGTCATGATTCTTCAGGTGATCATCAGAATGTATCGCTTATAGTTTAGTTATTTATAAAGCATTGGACACCTTGGTCTGGGAGAGTCGTTATGTTGATCGAGCCCAAGTGACAGAGGCTGACCTTACTGAGCACTGCTGAACGTTACGAACATCTGGGCAGTGTGGAAAGGGAAACACGCAACCGTGATACTATAGTGTGCGGTCCACAAGGTATTTAAGTTAGGTTAGATTAGGTTAGTAGCACCCTGTTCGCAGACGCAGAGTTATAGTTTTTGAATTATATTATTAGCGGCGCTCGCCCAGTTTGAAAGATTCACCACAGACTTTTAAGTTAGTCTGGGCACTATATGGTCAGGTCAGGTGTCAACTCGTCCCCTACCAACTCCTACACATTCCTGGTTGGTGGTAGAACACGCAAAACGGACGCCTGTCATCAGTATACCACGACTATTAAACTATATCAGTCGGTGTCAAGTTGTATTTGTCTGTGAGGCCAAATATCGTCCCTCCCTCATAAAATCATGGATCCGCCTCTGTCTGTTTGTGTCCGGGCCGTATCATTGTCAGTGGGCTTGGTTCATATATTTCCCTGAAGATGGTGTGAGTTGCTCCTCCTCCCCCGTATGCGGAGGAGGTGCAACAACAACTGCCAAGCGGAATGCGCAAAAGACCTTGATTGATTTCATCTTCTTGCAATATCACCTAAGAAGAGTCTTAGTGCAATCCACTATCTGAGACCTGCCCTCGGAGCCTGGAGGTGATGGCAGGTTAATGACACAAAAAAAAACAAGTTGGCAACTATTGACTAAAGAGACCCGGTAGAGCATGACTCAGCTGTATGGTCACAGACTCAGTGTGGACTACGGAGGTCAGTGTAAGGCTGGTACCCGGTGCGTACACTTGGATTTACGTTGGGGACCCGGAGTTCATGCGTGAGGACAAATACAGTGCTAAATTCTCACTCCCCCGAGACACTCGGTTGAGGCGCCTCGTCCAGTAAGTAAGGAATTATTGTGATTATATTGCCACTGAGGCGCTGTCTAAATACACATATCAGTATTCTGGATCCCACCTAGCGATGGTCAGCCGCCATCTTGTTTGTTTACATGTGTTACTGTGATTATTATTTTACCTATAACTAATCCTCTCTCTGTCAGGCCACACTTATGTCTTTCAGCCTTCTTACATATCAAACTAACGGTAATGCATCAGGTACATATCCTTTGTTTCTATAGTTTCGCTAGCAGCTGTATCCGCCTGGTTGTTGTACACAGACTTTCATTATGCCCAGATACACACACGATGAAGGACACAGTAATGTTTGTTATCATACCGGTGTTGAGGGGATAGAGGTCAGGGTTGAAGAGGTGCGTGTTGTTGACAAAGTTGAAGTTGAAGGAGAGGTAGAATTGCTTGTCGACGTCTTCCTTCAAGATGCTGGGACAGAGGGCGTCTAGTTCGACCATAGTGACCTCCTCCTTGGCAGCACCACCTGAGTTGAAAGGGTTCACCACCTGGGGAAAGAACAGGTGGGTGATCGAGTGCCTGGCTCAGATGGTACAGTAGCCACTCAATAGGATGCTTATGTATGTCATTCACTGCCCTCACACACACACACGTCTCCAAAACACTAACATACTAACAATAAACCCCAACTATGATGCCTTAAGGAATATAATGACTCGCCTAAAGGTAACACCGACCACAATACAGTACAGTACTTACAACACCTGGCGGATAGGTGGCAGTATACGTGAGGTGAGAGGCAGGGAGGAGGTCTGGGGCTCCCTCGTACCTCATCACGGCTCCCTGCACACACTCTCTCGGCCTATTGGAGATAAAAGACTGATTTGCATACAAGGATTACCTGTAGCCTCTTAGTTTATTTCACTTGATTAAACCCCCTAATCCTACCTGAAGGGGGGGGGGGGTACCTCCCTTTAATGTGTCTCCCTCACCTTCACTTCCCGCCCTTAATGTGTGCTTTTGTCTCCCTTTCATCTCACTCCCTTAACCCCTTCAATACGATGACTTAATCCATCGTACTGAAAGGCTAAGTCATCGTACTGAAGGAATTAATGTATCTTCCTCCTTCTCTTCCAGACCCCTCTCTTAATGCCTCTCTCTACCCTCCAGTCCCCTCCCTTAATGCCTCTCTCTACCCTCCAGTCCCCTTCCTTAATGCCTCTCTCTACCCTCCAGTCCCCTCCCTTAATGCCTCTCTCTACCCTCCAGACCCCTCCCTTAATGCCTTTCTCTACCTTCCAGACCCCTCCCTTAATGCCTCTCTCTACCCTCCAGTCCCCTCCCTTAATGCCTCTCTCTACCCAGTCCCCTCCCTTAATGCCTCTCTCTACCCTCCAGTCCCCTCCCTTAATGCCTCTCTCTACCCTCCAGACCCCTCCCTTAATGCCTCTCTCTACCTTCCAGACCCCTCCCTTAATGCCTCTCTCTACCCTCCAGTCCCCTCCCTTAATGCCTCTCTCTACCCAGTCCCCTCCCTTAACGCCTCTCTCTACCCTCCAGTCCCCTCCCTTAATGCCTCTCTCTACCCTCCAGTCCCCTCCCTTAATGCCTCTCTCTAACCTCCAGCCCCCCCTTAATGCCTCTCTCTAACCTCCAGTCCCCCCTTAATGCCTCTCTCTACCCTCCAGACCCCTCCCTTAATGCCTCTCTCTACCCTCCAGTCCCCTCCCTTAATGCCTCTCTCTACCCTCCAGTCCCCTCCCTTAATGCCTCTCTCTTCCCTCCAGTCCCCTCCCTTAATGCCTCTCTCTACCCTCCCTTAATGCCTCTCTCTACCCTCCCTTAATGCCTCTCTCTACCCTCCAGTCCCCTCCCTTACTGTACTATAAACACACACAACTTTACATACCCACAGTCCACAAGGCCAGTAACCCTGATCCAGTAGTTATCAATGGGTTGGTCAGCCGTTAACACCACGTCGAACCTTTCACCTGGCCGGGAGAGAGAGATCCCATTCAACACTTGTATTATAAGGATGTGTTACCTTAGGCATATTGTTAGAGTAAGGGGTGAGCGTTTTCCGTCTATGCTCACTTTAACACCTTTTACAATTCGTCAAAGTCAACAAAATAGTTCGTCTTCATTGCTTCGCCTCCGAGAGATAACACAGGTGGTCCAGTTATCACAGAGAGAAGAAAATGGGACCATTAAATTGAAGACTAAAACAACATAAACTAAACTCAATTCACCTTTAACTAAACAAATGTCTTACATCACCTGACCATCCCATACCAACTTATTTCCCCTATAGATTTGGGAGGATGGGGTTAGGTTAGGTTAAGTTATTTTAGGCTATTAATGTTAACGTAATTAATCTTCAGGTGACATTAGCCCGGGGTGGTCAGGTGATCCTTAGTATAGTGACCGGCCATAGGTTGTGCACTTTACCTGAGTGGATAACGAGGGATTTAGCGGTGAGGGGAACGATCTCTTGGCCGTCAATAGCGATGACAGTAAGGTAATGGTCGTCGACACTGACAGTCATGGGACAGTTGAGAGCCGCGGCGTTGATGAGACGCAGACGGTGACGTAAGCCGGGTGTTATCTTCACCACCTCCAGGGGCGTCGGCTGTGCCTCTACGCTCTCAGCCTGTTAAGTACCAGGATATGTTATCCCATTAGTTCCCCCGCAGCAATTGTGGAGGCATTATTTAAGTCCTGGACGCCGTGGTGTTGTACGAGCTAAAATAGTGAGGAACGAACTTACAAAATATGAGTTGTCTTTCACTGCCTCTCTGGTTACGAGCATGCATACACACACGTTAAGTAACTCTTATGACAGCTTAAATTGAAAACCGATCACTATGCTTGATATTGAAAGAAAATGGTGCAGTTATCGCTTCATTCGTATCGTTTTCTAAGATGAATGTTCGTTTTCTTTCACAATATTATTTTCCTTAAGCCCCATAATCGCTTTGATAATTAACAACTTGTTTTTTTTACGATAGTTTGTACAATTCTAAGACATCTTTCTTCTATGAAATTTTCGTCGCTAATCACATATAACTGAGATATTTAATTTCGTATTTTAATTGTTTAGTTAGGTTAGGTTAGGTCAGATTAGGTTAGGTTAAGTCTAATTAGGTTAGGTTAAGTCTAGTTAGGTTTCTTTTATCCAATCTATGTTTATCCGATGGGTTTTAATGGGTTTTGCATAATTTTTTGATTTCCTCCATCCTAAAACTCGCGGTTCCTACTGGGGATCCTCTCGATTGTCAGGAGCACAGGGTGATATCTCAACAACGAGTCATTTGCGACAGAAGTGTAGGTCAAACTCGGTTAAAACACATAAAAAACCATTGTAAATTCATCGTGTGGTATCCGAAGAGATTATGGACTTCAAGGAAAAATTTACTATTCTGTCTAGCAAGAGAAACAAATATGACAGACCTGAGCCGCGGAGTTGCTGCCCTTGCCGTTGATGAGGATGGTGGTGGCCAGGTCATCCGGTCCATTGTAGTTGTGGTCCATAAACTTTTCCAGAGCTGACTTGTGTAACCAGTCTTGGAAGACGAGGACGTGGGCGGGATAATCGATGTCATAAGCCCCGGCGTGTAGATCCTCTGCCTGTCGGACCACAAACGCCCCAAACACTCCCTCAGCACGGTGTAGCCCTGGGTGGAGTGTTTGTTTACATGTGGTGCATTATGGGATGTAATCGAATACAGCATCACATGTTTTAATTATATCTTGAAATCATTTTGTGTGTCGCTGGCTGTGTCAGCTTACCTGAGTGAGAGTGCCACCAGTGAGTGCCAGGTGTGCCAGCGAGGAAATCATAGCGGAAGATGCCACCCATGATGGGGCACTGGGTGATGAAGGGGACGCCATCGAAGTACTGGTAACCTCTCATGTGTTGACCGTGCCAGTGTATGGTCTCAGTGTCCGACAGCTGCCAGTTGTATACGTCTACCACCACCCTGTCCCCCTCACACACCTGTAGAGGGAGTCACGTGTTAGTAAGACTCCACACTACCACCCTGTCCCCCTCACACACCTGTAGAGGGAGTCACGTGTAAGTAAAAATGCATTATAAAACTGTTTGCCTCTCTCTCTCTCTCTCTCTCTCTCTCTCTCTCTCTCTCTCTCTCTCTCTCTCTCTCTCTCTCTCTCTCTCTCTCTCTCTCGTATATCTACAATGGTTCAATATTGATCAGGCCGGTTCGGCTCTTTTGTCCGATACAGTAAACAGTAGGAGCTGACCAAGACGTTGTTGACGTTGTTTAGTGGAGGGAAGACACGGGGTGCAGGTGAGGCCCAGCTGATGGCAAAGGGTACGGGGACAAGGGCGGCACAGGGACGAAAGAGGGTGGCACAGGGACGAACGGAGGTGACACAGAGACGAACGGGGGTGGCACAGGGACGAGGGTGGCACAGGGACGAACGGGGGTTGCACAGAGACGAACGGGAGTGGCACAGGGACGAGGGCGGCACAGGGACGAAAGAGGGTGGCACAGGGACGAACGGGGGTTGCACAGAGACGAACGGGGGTGGCACAGGGACGAGGGCGGCACAGGGACGAACGGGAGTGGCACAGAGACGAACGGGGGTGGCACAGGGACGAACGGAGGTAGCACAGGGACGAACGGGGGTGGCACAGGGACGAACGGAGGTAGCACAGAGACGAACGGGGGTGGCACAGGGACGAGGGCGGCACAGGGACGAACGGAGGTGACACAGAGACGAACGGGGGTGGCACAGGGACGAACGGAGGTGACACAGAGACGAACGGGGGTGGCACAGGGACAAGAGCGGCACAAGGACGAACGGGAGTGGCACAGAGACGAACGGAGGTAGCACAGGAACGAGGGCGGCACAGGGACGAACGGAGGTGGCACAGAGACGAACGGGGGTGACACAGAGACGAACGGGGGTGGCACAGGGACGAGGGCGGCACAGGGACGAAAGAAGGTGGCACAGAGACGAACGGAGGTAGCACAGGGACGAACGTGGGTGGCACAGAGACGAACGAGGGTGGCACAGGGACGAACGGAGGTGACACAGAGACGAACGGGGGTGGCACAGGGACAAGGGCGGCACAGGGACGAAAGAGGGTGGCACAGAGACGAACGGAGGTAGCACAGGGACGAACGGGGGTGGCACAGGGACAAGGGCGGCACAGGGACGAAAGAGGGTGGCACAGAGACGAACGGGGGTGGCACAGGGACGAACGGAGGTGGCACAGAGACGAACGGGGGTGGCACAGGGACAAGGGCGGCACAGGGACGAAAGAGGGTGGCACAGAGACGAACGGGGGTGGCACAGGGACGAACGGGGGTGGCACAGGGACGAACGGGGGTGGCACAGAGACGAACGGGGGTGGCACAGGGACGAGGGCGGCACATGGTCAATCATTGGTGACACAGGGAGGCACAGTAACGAATGGTAAAGACTTTCGGATAGTTACAACAGGTCGTGAGGTTACAGGGAGTCGTGGTGTAGAGGGACCCAGAGTGAGGGAGAGAGATGTTAAATGAAACGAGGGCAGAGTATGTAAGATAGCTGGGACATGTTAATAGGACTCATATACAGATGGTGGACGTACTTACATGAATAGCTGGTCCTGGGAGCTGGCGGTTCACAGTGAGGAGCGGCCTACGTACACCATCTGCGGCCACACACTCCTCCCGGGCACAGTCTTGGGGGTGGTGTGGACACTGGTAGCAGGCGCGGCTCACTGTGTGGTACTCCTGCACCTGGAACTCGTACATACACGTGCGGTGGTCTCCCAACGCACACGGACGCTCGCATTCATGACATACACCTGAAAGAACACAATACGAGCTGTATAACAACTTGTATATTTGTGTCCACTGTCCTGTTAACGGCTCTATATATCTCAGTTAACTTTCAGAGCGTCAGACACTCGCTTTAGAGAAGATAAAGTGGAGTATAAACTAACTTGTTGTGATAAGAGCCAATAAACAGACGATACCAACGAGGAACATCATAATGGAGAAGAATCCTACAATTACTATATCCAGGCTGAGGGCTTAAGAGACGAGGCGCGATAGACCCTTCTGCATGTTGAAGCCAGCGGCCACTGATGACAACACCAGCGTCAAGGTGTATATGTACTGATGACGTCGGCGTTATCCAAACATTGAACCTATAAAAATCACACGAGGAGATGACTACGCACATCCAGGGTCCTCTGTCTGTTGCAGTGATCTATGCGAGTGGAACCTTAATGTTTACTTTGCGCCAGAAGGTTAAATCACGACGTCTTCCCAGCGAGATAAAGCGGCCATATTGTTTACCCTTGCACTGTGTACACGTTATGTAAACACGGTATATTTCCTGGTCTACCTTAAGGCTTCAACTTAATAAATGAATAAGGAAAGTCATTATTTTCCTTCTTTGGTTAACATAAGACAATTACTATGATGATAATTTTGATGGTTATATTACATGGTTCCCGCGGCGGACACCCCCCCCCCCCCCAAGTTAACCCAGTTGTTAATGGGTACCTAACTTTACATTTGAGGGAAGTTACGACGGTCGAGTGTTGTACCTACAGCTGCCTCATTGTGTACAATAAAAAGGTCTTTAGTGTGTTGAACATGATAGTGGTGTGTGGGAGGTGTTTGACAAGAGGTAAGATCAGGGCTTAAGGTTAATATTAGATCAGTGATAACATCTAGTACAGTACGGTAGAGCTCACATGTTCTACCTGTTATCACTGCGGCCACAGAGAACTCTCCAAACATAACACACACAAACAACTCGTACGAATAATGACGTACTTACGAACACCGACAATGACGCCAGATCTAACAATGGGTGTGTTTTCCGGTAGCCATATATGTAAAGTGTAAACACCTATTGTTGCTGACACACTGAGGGGCCGCCTCTTGTGACGCCCAATGCCATGTCTCCTGCTGGGGGAGGACAGCACACACACACACACACACTCACACTACTACTACTACCTTGCTCTCAATCTGTGATACAATGATATGAGTTATTAAGGATCTCGCCTAGGTTGGTGAGTTGTGAGGTGACTAAAGAAGCCGACACCTGACCGGCAGTGTCGTTCACAGATGTTGCACATGTGGAGGGCTACATCTAGTGAGGGAGGGGTGGCGGCAACTTCTTTCCGGCGTTGGCGCTCGTCTGCCTCGTTATGAAGTCGGGCTAACTCGAAAGTATTGACACCTTCTCGTGTGGTGCTCCTCCAAGTGTTACGGTGTGGAGTAATTGTCTCCCAGGTGAGGGGGTCGATTTGGAACTTTTTCAGGTTTGTCTTAAGACTATCCTTATACCTTTTCAGTTTCCCGCCAGCGTTACGTTTACTATTCGTTAGGTGACTGTAAAGTAGCTGCTTTGGCAGTCCACTGCCGTTAATACGGGTAACATGGCCATTGCAGCGTAGTTGTTCATGGATAATAGTTGCCTCGATGCTCCTACAGTTGGTGTCAGCAAGAATGCTGGCATGTGTTCTCTTGTCTTCCCAGCGAACTCGGAGGATGGAATGTAGACTACGTTGGTGAAAGTTTTCAAGTGCATTGATGTGTCTCCTGTATGTGACCCATGTCTCGTTGACATATTGTAGAGTGAGGAGGACCACTGCTCGATATACGTGTAACTTTGTCGATAATTTCAGCTCCCTACAACTGAAGACACTGTTTCGGAGTCCGCCAAAGGATTTAGATCCGGTGCTGAATATCTTACTTTTTACTTTTTACTTTTATCCTCTTCGCTTGGGCGATCGGTCACGTCTCTGATTACTTTTCCTTTTCATTTATCATCTTCACAAAAAGATCGGCTCGCTAGCCGCCCGGGCGATCGGTCACGTCTCTGTCACGCACTGTTGGCAAATACTGGGCATGTACCTGTCAAGTCTTGTCTTGAAAGAGCTCACACTCGGTGCCGTCACAACACTCTCTGGTAGATTGTTCCAAGAGTTTACAACCCTCACTCCGAAAAAGTTTGCCCTCGCAGTTTTATGGACTTACGGCTCCTTCAATCTTGAGCTGTGACCCCTTGTGGGGCGAGCGTCCGCCAGCTCCAAGTAAGGACACTCAACTGAGTAGTGCCCCCTGAGATGCTTATACACCTCAACTAGGTCCTCCCTTGCCCGTCTGTAGTATAAGCTAGGCAAGTTCAGGCGCTCCAATCTCTCAGGGTAGCTGAGGTGCCGAAGTGCAGGCACCAGTCTGGTGGCCCTCCTTTGAACATTTTCAACCAACTGACACTCCCAAGCTTATCTCGGGGACCAGATGGGGTGGCAGTACTCCAGATGGGGAAGCACTTCACTCCTGAAGATTGTTACGAAGGACGGACCGTCTAGATATCTGAACGACCTTCTTATAAGACCGAATAATTCATTTGCCTGATTTACCTTCTTCTCGCAATGGCCCGAGAACTTCAGCTCATTGTCAACATACACACCTAGGTCCTTTTCACATACAGTCTCAACTAGTGCAGTTTCTTCATCCCGTTGGGACATATGATACTCCTCCTTGCCGTTGGTACGCCCCAGGTGCATCCTCTTACACTTCGTGACATTGAATCTCAGCAGCCATTTCTTCCACCATTCCTGGAGCCCACAGAGTTCCTTCTGCAGCTCTTCACAGTCCGCTTGGTTCTTAATTTCCCGAAATAACTTGGCGTCACCGGCAAACATTTGTATGGAGGAGTGTACAACGTCAGGCATGTCATTTCATCGATGTCCATGGTGGTGGGCAGGTGGGAGCCGAGATACCGAAAGTGGGTAACATTAGAGAGGGTAGTACCGTTAAGCTGGATGAATGGTAGGAATGTGGCTGAACCAAGGGCAGGCTGTGTGTGTGTGATTATTATCAGAACATTCAAACATGTAATGTATTTCGGCCTTATCCACCCTGAATTATATATATTTTCAAGACTGAAAGCTGAAACTTAGTCTTTTTAATACTGTTTTCTACTTTTTGTGGATATCATGAAGATTAGGTCTACCTGCCCACTTGCTTTTGATGTTTTCTTAACTTATATTTTTCTACCACTTAAGTCCCTTATTTATGTTATTTCATTTACTGTACATCATGGTATTGCCTCTTCTTTTTATTTAAGGATCATCATTGTGCGTGAATAATTAAATATATAAATATATAAGCAGACAATGGTCTTATTTTTGTCCATATATAAACCATAATCCGTAAATCATCAGTACGAGTTGGGCAAAAATACAGTCATGTATATTTATGCAATGGCTGCTAGGAATAAAAATGTCAATGTCTTATGACAGGAGTCGACGCTTAAGACAAGCTCGTTCACTAGACAACAGCACGTTTTCTATGATGACCTTAAATAGTTAAAATCAAGGAGGTTTAATGTAAGTTTAATATTGAACCTCCTTGGTTAAAATAGTTATGGTAAAAATAATTCCGTTCTCTGAATACAGCACCATGTACGTTTTCTATGGAAAGAAGCTTCTCGGGAGATGGCGCGGCAGTCAGGGGCTGAACGTTAACTGATTGTAGTACAAGTTTCTGTATATATACCTTCCTTGGTAAAACACACAATTGTGACGTCACCAGCAAGCCATTTGCCTGAGTGACGCCGTGAGGGAAGGACGTGTAGTGACTGGCTCCTATGTGGTGATAAACGTGTTAGTATTCTTATATTAAGTTATTTAAACACAAGCTTATGTACTGTCCTCTGTGGTGAGTAAATTGTTGGTATTTTTAATCATAATTAAGTTGCATGTGATGTTAGAGAGTTGGTCAACCACCGCCATGGTAGTTTGTCAGCCCAACAAGTAGTTATTGAGCGTTTTCTTCCGTCATCAAATGGAAATTTAGTTGAATATATTTTATTAAAAGGTAAATACTAAGATAAACTCCGCCATTTTATATATTATGTTGCCTCAGTGTTAGTGTAGTTTATATTGGTGTTTGTAGCAAGAAATAATTCGTTGCCGTCGACGATTTGGTGAACTGACAAAAATTAATAGAGTTAATATTCGTTTTTGTCCTAATAGATATTTCAGATTTTTAACATTATCAATAGGATTATGTTTTAGTTAGGAATTTATTTTCTTCTATGGCATTTCCTGGAAAAATGCATAATTTTTGTTAGGTTAGGTTAGGGTAGTAGTTACATGGTAATAGGAGGTTAGCCTATTTTGGCCTGATATACTATTTTTCTGGTGAATTTTGGTGTTTTATAGTCGATTCTAGACGCTGTTTCTTGTGGAAATGAGCCCTTTTTTTGGGGGGGGGGGGGGGGGGGGGTTAGTACCTACTACCCTAACCAAAATGCATTAGAAAAATAACTTATACCAATTGGGAAAATTGGGATAAAACGAATTTTTACCATTAATAGTGAGCTGAGTGAAAGTTTATGCCAATTACTGTGTACTGCTGTTAGGTTTAGTTAGTACCAGAAATAACTTAAGGAATTGAACCAAAATTTCTGGAGATACTATTTATATGATACCGAACACGAAAATGAAAGTGAGAATGCACAGAACCTTTTAGAACCTGACCTAACCTAACCTAACCTTCAAACCTGTGCATTGTCGTTTAAAGTTTTGGTAATACTGCAGCAGACGGGTAACACCAGGAGGAGTTGTTTGGTTACGTGTTTTTTTTTCCCCATAGGAGATCTTTGGATGATGTTAAGTAATAAAACCATACAAGAACATTTCTGGTTCTACTATAGTGTGCGGTGTACAAAGATAACTAGTCTAACCCGACTTAACCTAATCTGATCTACCCAACCTAATCTAACCCAACCTAACATAACCTAATCTAACCCGACTTAACCCAACCTAAACCGATCTTTTCTAAACCTACCTAACCTGGCCTAACCTAACCTCACCTGCATGCTATAGTTGCACCCTTTCTATTTTAATTATAAGTATTTTGTTTATTTTTTTTAGTTACACTCGTGCAGTAAGTCCTCGTATAATGTTGGCCCGTTTAATGTTGTTTCTGTACTACGTCGCTAATCTTTAGATACCCAAAATTCGTTTCACGTCCCTACGACTCAATATAACGTCGTTTTTGGCTCGCTACAGTACCTCTAACTCATGGAGCGTCACAGCGTCCCCAAGCCAGTCTCTGTTAGGCTTCCACATCATTCGTGCGTGCTTAAGTGTTTTTGCTATAAATACTGTACTCTAACCATTCGAAATGGCTTCCAAGCGCCCCTCAAGTGCTACTGATGCTAGTGATGTGAAGAAGCAACGTAAAACCATTAGCCTTGCTACGAAAATGGAGGAGGAAAGCCAGTCAGAGAGGGAGGTGGCGGCACCCTCCGAGTCTCAGTGACTCCCCACCCTCCTTTCCCTCCCTCCATCCTCCTCCGCCCCACCACACACTCACTCCATCACCTCCCCCCATCAGAGAGTACAATATGTAATGTATTTCATGGGGCAAAGGGAGGCTCAGGAACGTAACTCCCGTATTTTATCTATTTCTTATGGGGAAAATTGATTCACATAACGTTGTTTCATATAACGTCGCGTTTTCAAGAATGTGACTTACTGTAAATTACCTGTAAATTATCTAAGATAGTGGACAAGACCATCCTGATGATTTTAATGGGGAGGAGAACTATGTGGGGCTTCATATTGCATGTTAGGAATTTTGGAATAGTGGTTTACACTTCTATGAATTATTAGTTAAAGAATTGGTAACCCTGTGGTAATACACGAAGTTGAAAGACGAGGCCCTACTCCACCGCAGGTAATAAATTCACCACTGCTACTCTATCAAAACTCTGAAAATTCCTAATACTTGCTATCTAATAATTATAAGGTAGTAATCTATGCATTGATTCAATTGGCATACCATGGTAAAAGCGAATAACAAAGGGATTATAATAGATTTATACCGTGTTACTAACTGTTACTGGACAACCGATGGTGTTGAATACCACCGTAGTAATATATGTGAAATCTCGAAGATATAACTGTACCACCATAAAATGTGATGGCCGAAAATATAGACAGAGCAAATTGTACAGTACCTATATATTAGCACTGGTGACAATATTCTGTCAGGTGTAGGTAGTCTAAAATCCTACTCGGAAAACTTAAAAAAATATTTACGATCTTGGCTTTTGAAGAAGGAACATTCTGTGCAGCTGCACAGGGGTTGATTAGGTCATCATAACTTCGGATTTAATGAGTGGTGCTCATTCTTCTAATGTCTTTAAATACACAAAAGATATAAACTTATGTATATGCAATATTGTTTGATAGAAGGTACAGTAGTTGAATATCAAATGGGTAGGAAGGCCGCTGATATGCCCTGACTTATCAATGTTAAAGTCGGCCTCTCCTCCTCGAGTGTGGAAGTTGGTCTCTTCTCTTTGAGTGTTCGTGTTGGTCTGAGGCGTCACACATCAAATCTGACATCATTCTATCCATTGTCACGTGGCTAATATTGACACGAAAGATCCACACACCCTCCTGTCCATCCACACACCCTGAGGGTCTTTTTATATCTTTCAGATTGTGTGGCTGTCTGAGGTGAATGGCTGGCTCAGGTGAACCTCTGGCAGGACAAGAACCCCACCAAACATGTAAAGTTCTTGACACTGTATTGTCTATATGTAAGGTGTTTATGAACATTGTCTAAAACTTTTTGTATTCCAGGTGTGTGGCGGACTGTGGACCCACCACGAGGTGCTGAAGGTAAAACTTGTTTGTGAAATAGTTGTAGTAGTAACAGCACCATAGTTAGAATTAGATACACAGTAGTAACTCCGCCTTGTTCAAGTGAACATGCCGGTCCCCAGCCCGGATAAAGGAGGAGGGCTACTGCAGTGATCAAGATCACCACTTCATAGTCTTCGTTTTCCGACCATTTTATTATACAAGGTACAGGAACTTATATTTTATCAAGACCGTGTTTACTGAACTGTATTTTCTCTAAGAACATCAATGTTTTATTTTAGCTTTATAGAAATTTTTTGAAGAAATGAGATATTCATTGACACTCACTACCACTTGATGTGATCATGTTTATATTTGTATACAGGGAATCTAAAAAAATAAAAGGAATTTTATATTATACGTTACAGTATACAAAAACAGCCTAAAAATTTGATGGAGGAGTAGGAATGGGGGCAGGTAGGAGGGGGTGTTATATTTGCTCGGTTTACACCGTTCAACACCCTTCTCACAGCTGTCCCAGGCTGGAGTTTGGGCCCAGGACAGGGTTGAGAGAGAGCCTACCACTGTACCACCAACACCCACGATACTTTAGGTCAAATATCAAGTCATTTCATTTCAAAACCTTACAATTTTAAACATGACCGTTAGATTTCAAAGTCTGAAGCTTTACATTTTGTTGTACAGTTAATTTATAATTTGATCTATAATTTACAAGGATTTTTTTTATAAATTTTCAGGCAAAACTGACTTCCAACATTGGGTGTTGTGTCCAGATTGTCATCATTCAGTAAGTAAAATCCCTACTGTACTTTACAATGTATACATTACGTTCAAAATAACAGTATGTACACAATCAAAAACGTTTCTTTACGGACACGGACATTTGTCGTCTCGGTGAGGTTGTCAATCCTTCGCCCGAGGTGTCATTGTCTAACCATCATAAAGATGCATTTTTGATGTACATCTTGTAATAGCTACAGTGAATTGAGGTATTACAATGCCATCTGTAGGTACAGTCCAGTGATTATCTTTAGTTTTGAATATGCATACCCACTAGGTCATCACATGGGCATTAGTTTGTAACAGTTCTACTTTGGTTGGCACTTGAATATCAATCCCCAAGACATCACACTGGATCCATATACAGTCCGTGTTACCGTCATGTTTCAAGTTCAGTTTACAAGATTATTATTATTCTACTTTTCCAAAATTCGAGTATAAAAGGTCAAATTTATTCAGTGTTTATTTCATTGTGTACAGATGTTGTATAATGAGAGCCAACTCCTCATATTCTCAATACAAGGCCAACCATTACATAATATATCTAACCTTTCCTTTATCTGTGCCTTGACTGGAGGTTTACTTATACGTTCTTAAATATATCACTTTAATGTACTTTAAAAATTCTCAATTCTTAATTGTAGAAAAAAGGTTGTGCTTAAGGCGGTAGTCTTGAAGGTGTGGGCTGGAACAGTACAGTTGTGGGAACACTCGCTGTGGTCATCTGGCCGTCTTGGTTTCACTTCTTGTACACCAACCACCTGCAGTAAGATTTTGAATTTTAGATTAGACAATTAACATTAATGTATCTCTACCAATACACAACATTTACCCAAAAATTTCTTGCATTCCATACTTGCATCCTCGCATATATCCACACTCTCTAGCACCCTCCTGTAGCGCCTTACACGTGAGCACCAGCCTTACTGCTCTTATGGCTGCAGCAGTCTTCTCACAGGCATCATCCCCAACATTCCTTCATAGAACGTTATTTTACTGATACTTATAACATTCAGTCTATGAACCATTGTATGAGCACACCACCACCACCACCCACGTACGAGCGCCCCTCCACTGCCCAACGTACGAGCGCCCCCTCCACTGCCCAACGCACGAGCGCCCCCTCCACTGCCCAACGCACGAGCGCCCCCTCCACTGCCCAACGTTCCTTCTTCCCAACCCTTCTCACAAAGCTAGTCACTCATCTTCAGTCTTACATCCAGTGGTTTTTAGGAAAACCATACGAAGAGACATAGGTAACTTAACTGTGGAGGCTGAATTAACATGTGGTGTGTTACATCTTGCTCAAGGTTGGTTCTGTTGCTTCCTCTAAGTTGGCCTTCAAGTACATCACCTGTCACCTGCAATATATTTCGAGTTATTTATGTTGAATGAGAAGTTTAAAGGTATAATTTCCATCTACCACTAGTCCACACGGACCTAAAACCGTCTCCAACTGTACTCAAGTTAATTTAGTAATTTACTAAAGTCTCAATTTTATCGAAGTTCAAATTAACTTTCTGAATTCCTGATCAGTTAACGAAAGTGGCTAATGAAATGCATTAAATTGACGTTCTTCCAATAAGCTTTTTATATAATATATTTGCTGTATAATAGATCAACTTATTGATGTGGTTCAGTCTAGGTTAGTTACGTTTAATCTAGGTTAGGTTAGTTAAGTTAGTTGAAGTCCACCCACAACTTGGTTTATTTACTACTATACCTCTACAGTATTTCCACACTAAGCTGGCCCGTAAGCCACACCCCTCGTCTAATAGGTACAAATAGTCAATTGGTTCCCCTGAGCATTTTACCTCCCCCGGACTGTGCATATACAGTACAAGCACATATTTATATCGACCTTTTAAAGTAAATATTTATAATTTTCTAACATCCTCACTGAAGAGCTATTGCCTTTAAATGATTTTCATTTTGATAATCCATATATTTATCATTTTAGATAAAGATCTGCTTACCAAATGTAAACAAATTTAATTTGAATTTTCTGTGAACCAAGCAGCTAATAGTACGTTAGAGGGGCGTGGCCTGCAGACCAGGTTAGCGTGAACAGAGTATAATAAACTTACTCTAAGATAACTGTCTATAGTCCTCCAGAGCCCTTCACACCACACCGTCCTCCAGAGCCCCTCACACCACACCGTCCTCCAGAGCCCTTCACACCACACCGTCCTCCAGAGCCCTTCACACCACACCGTCCTCCAGAGCCCTTCACACCACACCGTCCTCCAGAGCCCTTCAACATGCACAGTCTGCAAGGCCACACACGCATTACCAGGCCCCCCACACCACTCAGTCGGACAGACCCCCCCCCCCCCCCACACCCTCCCCTGTAGGAGCACAGTGTTGAGTGGTTTATGGGCTGACCATACTAGCTGAGATATACAAGTAACTTAACTTATGAGGCTGAAGTAACATGCTGGGTGTTAAATCTTGCTCAAGGTTCTGTCACTTCTCCGTTGGCCTTCACGTACATCAGCTGTCACCTGCAACATGTTAAAACTTGTAATTTATGTAGAAAAAACATTAAGCGTACAATTTCCATCTACAGTTAAACCAACTGTCCAAAAGTTATAAATTGTTAATCATTTATACGTCTCAATTTTATCTAACTGCAAAATTAACTTTCTTCTGTTCATGATCAGTTAACGTAAATGGCTAATTAAATACTTGAAATTGTGTTCTTGGATAAGTTTATCTTATATATTTACTGTATAATAGATAACTTCATATTCACTTGGTTTAGTCTAGGTTAATTACGTTTAATCTAAGTTAGGTTAGGTTACGTTAGTTGAAACCCACACACCACATGCTTTACTTGCTATATTCACTACTATACTACTATTTTCTGTAATAACTAATAGGCATGTAGTCCTGTCACTACAAATATTAATTTTACTTTAAGATCAATCTGTGTACAGTCAGTCCACACACACATACAGCCCTCCAACACAGTTCACCAGAGCCCTAACAACATACAGTCTGCAAGGCCATGCACACACAGATTACCAGGCCCCCCACACCAGGTCCCCCAGTCAGTCGGCCCCCCCCCCCCCCCCCCCCACACACACACACTCCACTGCCCAGTGTAGGAGCAGTGTTGAGTGGTTTATGGGCTGACCAGACTAGCTAAGATATATAGTAACTTAACTCTTGAGGCTGAAGTAACATGCTGGGTGTTAAATCTTGCTCAAGGTTCTGTCACTTCTCCGTTGGCCTTCACGCACATCAGCTGTCACCTGCAACATGTTTAAAGTTGTTATTTATGCAAAATGAAAGTTAAACTTGCAACTTCCATCTACCACTAGACCACATGTACTTCAACTGTCCCAACTGCTTACTGAAAACATTTCTTCCACATTAGTTTACTCAAATTACTTCTCACCAATACAGTACTGCTACACTACACGTCTCTGCACCGCTTCATGCACTATACACAAGGTTTACTAGACCTTCCCTCCCTCGACAGCTTGGTTACACTTAGCTTGAATGACAAGCTTCACCACAGCCACCTGCCCACCGTGTACAATACCTCCATTTGCGGACACAACCCTATCCCATACACCACACAGTTCCCCACCCAGTATACAGCTCCCCACATCCCCACACAACGTTAAATGGCCACACAGCAAGCCAAACCCTCCACCACCCACACATAACGTTAAAAGATCCCAACAAGGCAGGCACGCACGCACACCCCCAAAACGATAAATGACAAAATTCTACACCCAGCTACACCCACCCCCCTCAACGTTAATTCACAACATGCTACACCCACCCATCCACACAACGTTAAAACTAACCTCTAGGAATACTGTTGTGTAGAGTCTGAAGCTTCGCTCATGGTCCGTTGTCCCCCACATACTGCACCACACTGATGGCCACATACTGCACCACACTGATGGCCACATACTGCACCACACCAATAACAGTGCTTTATACTGTAGTTGGATCTGTAGTCATCCCTTGATCTGAAAAAGAAATAATGATTCACCAGCACATTGTAATACGTAGATTGGTTAAGGTTAAATTGATCTACAGGTGAAATAAGGAGGGGGTGAATCTCTCACCCGCCAGGCCCCGCCCGGCTCCCCCTCTCACACCGCCAGGCCAGGCCCCGCCCCCCCCCCCCTCACCCACCCGCCAGGCCAGGCCCCGCTCGGCTCCCCCCTCACCCACCCGCCAGGCCAGGCCCCGCCCGGCTCCCCCTCTCACACCGCCAGGCCAGGCCCCGCCCCCCCCCCTCACCCACCCGCCAGGCCAGGCCCCGCCCCCCCCCCTCACCCACCCGCCAGGCCAGGCCCCGCTCGGCTCCCCCCTCACCCACCCGCCAGGCCAGGCCCCGCTCGGCTACCCCCCCTCACCCACCCGCCAGGCCAGGCCCCGCTCGGCTCCCCCCTCACCCACCCGCCAGGCCAGGCCCCGCCCGGCTCCTTCCCTCCCTCCCTCCCTCCCTCGCTAGCTAGCTAGCTCGCCCGCCCTGCCCTGCCCTGCCCTGCTCCCTCATCCGCCCGCCAGGCCCCGCCCGCCAGGCCCCGCCCCGGCCCGCTCACCCGCCCCGGCCCGCTCACCCGCCCCGGCCCCCCTTCCTCACCCGCCCGCCAGGCCCCGCCCGGCTCCCTCCCTCCCTCACCCGCCCACCCCGCCCTGCCCAGCTCCCTCCCTTCCCCCCTCACCCGCCCCCCCCGCCCGGCCCAGCTCCCTCCCTCACCCGCCCACCCCGCCCTGCCCCCGCCCTGCCCAGCTCCCTCCCTCTCTCCCTCCCTCCCTCCCTCACCCGCCCGCCCACCCCGCCCTGTCCTGTCCTGCCCTGCTCTGCTCTGCTCTCTCACCCGCCCCGCCCGGCTCTCACCCGTAACAAACTATTACTTTCAACTCCCAGAAATCGTAGTTTAAGAGTAAGCAACAAACTATTAACAAGTAAAAAATATAATTCCGCAAAAATCGTTATACTTTTGTTAAACCGAGTCATTATGGCGCAGTTTTAAATGCTGAGTACAGTGGTGGTGATGAACGTTTGGGGAAATGCGTAGTTATTGAGTTATGACCACCCGGCTCCGTCATAAGTGGGTCGAGCTTCAAGCAGAGGCAAATGTGAAATAAAACAATAATATAGTAATTTAACCTAATCTGGTCATTGTACTCACCGGTAAATACTGATGTAGGGTTTACGCTTTTTACCCGCCACTTAGACTTATAGTTTAGGCTCGTTTGTTATGGCTCATTTGGCGGTATATTTAAAAAATATATGAAATTACTGGTTAGAAGTTAGAGAAACGCTTAATATAATACTAAACCATATTAATGTATTAGTTTAAGCTGCAAAGTAGGTACCATAGGCCTTACAGCCCAGTGAAACTTGGGGGTACGACCCTATGAGGCAAGTGAACTGCTCCAACAACCGGCCGGCAACTTTTATACTTAAATCAACACTTATTTCGCCATAATTAACTATATTAAGCACTACCCAAGAGAAGAACAATTTCTCTTGGCCACTTTGCATACACACGCTCGGGGAAAAAAATTGCACGTATATAATGAAGACTTGAGGTGCGGGGGTGTGGGACTTACCTGCCTGTCAGCTGCAGTCGGTGAGTGGTGAGTGGTCGGTGAAGAAAGGAACTCATACGGGTTAGTCGAGCCATTTTACATGAAGGTTCAGAGTGACGTCACGAAGCCTCATTGAATCATTTTGATGCTTCATTGAAGCATTCGGGAGCTTCGAAAACTAATATACGTTAAAATACGTATAAACGTCAAATTTGTGGTACTAGTTTCACTTTTGATTAACTTTTAGGCATAATACAGCGAAGCGACAATAAAAACAATAAAAAGAGAGAAAACAAGAGAAAGGGCGGGAATCGAACTGGACCACGACGGACTTGCCATAACGTAAAATTTGATTTCCCTCTTATACACCGCCTCCCTCCTCACTGTGCTCTGAAGGGCTGGGCAGCTCGAATATATATTAACATAGATAAAATTCATAATTCCAATTGACTTATATGGAGTAACAGCGAAAATAGTTGTCCATAATGAAGAGAAAATAAGAAAACTATAGGGACGTGCCAAGAATCGAACTCGAACCCTTATAATTAAAGCCAAAGGATTAACCACTGTACCACGATGGACATAAATACTTGACCTTTACTCTGGTCTTACAGGTCATATCCTCTGTCAACTTTGTGAGCCGCAGGATTAGAGCAGCTCGTCCACACTTGCAGTTTATTTAACCGAAAAACTAGATACAGAGTGGAACCAATTTTAATGGAGTTTCTTGAGCTTAAGAATGACTTAAGGTTAATAACTGAAGTCTCCTGGCTCAGTGGTCAAGAGTCCTGCTCACTCCTCATGGTGGTCCTGTACTGCCTGTGCTCAGTGGTTAAGAGTCCTGCTCACTCCTCATGGTGGTCCTGTACTCCTGTGCTCAGTGGTCAAGAGTCCTGCTCACTCCTCATGGTGGTCCTGTACTCCTGTGCTCAGTGGTGTAGAGTCCTGCTCACTCCTCATGGTGGTCCTGTACTCCTGTGCTCAGTGGTTCAAGAGTCCTGCTCACTCCTCATGGTGGTCCTGTACTCCTGTGCTCAGTGGTTAAGAGTCCTGCTCACTCCTCATGGTGGTCCTGTACTCCTGTGCTCAGTGGTTAAGAGTCCTGCTCACTTCCTCATGGTGGTCCTGTACTCCTGTGCTCAGTGGTCAAGAGTCCTGCTCACTCCTCATGGTGGTCCTGTACTCCTGTGCTCAGTGGTTAAGAGTCCTGCTCACTCCTCATGGTGGTCCTGTACTCCTGTGCTCAGTGGTTAAGAGTCCTGCTCACTCCTCATGGTGGTCCTGTACTCCTGTGCTCAGTGGTCAAGAGTCCTGCTCACTCCTCATGGTGGTCCTGTACTCCTGTGCTCAGTGGTTAAGAGTCCTGCTCACTCCTCATGGTGGTCCTGTACTCCTGTGCTCAGTGGTCAAGAGTCCTGCTCACTCCTCATGGTGGTCCTGTACTCCTGTGCTCAGTGGTTAAGAGTCCTGCTCACTCCTCATGGTGGTCCTGTACTCCTGTGCTCAGTGGTTAAGAGTCCTGCTCACTCCTCATGGTGGTCCTGTACTCCTGTGCTCAGTGGTTAAGAGTCCTGCTCACTCCTCATGGTGGTCCTGTACTCCTGTGCTCAGTGGTTAAGAGTCCTGCTCACTCCTCATGGTGGTCCTGTACTCCTGTGCTCAGTGGTTAAGAGTCCTGCTCACTCCTCATGGTGGTCCTGTACTCCTGTGCTCAGTGGTTAAGAGTCCTGCTCACTCCTCATGGTGGTCCTGTACTCCTGTGCTCAGTGGTCAAGAGTCCTGCTCACTCCTCATGGTGGTCCTGTACTCCTGTGCTCAGTGGTTAAGAGTCCTGCTCACTCCTCATGGTGGTCCTGTACTCCTGTGCTCAGTGGTCAAGAGTCCTGCTCACTCCTCATGGTGGTCCTGTACTCCTGTGCTCAGTGGTTAAGAGTCCTGCTCACTCCTCATGGTGGTCCTGTACTCCTGTGCTCAGTGGTTAAGAGTCCTGCTCACTCCTCATGGTGGTCCTGTACTCCTGTGCTCAGTGGTCAAGAGTCCTGCTCACTCCTCATGGTGGTCCTGTACTCCTGTGCTCAGTGGTTAAGAGTCCTGCTCACTCCTCATGGTGGTCCTGTACTCCTGTGCTCAGTGGTAAGAGTCCTGCTCACTCCTCATGGTGGTCCTGTACTCCTGTGCTCAGTGGTAAGAGTCCTGCTCACTCCTCATGGTGGTCCTGTACTCCTGTGCTCAGTGGTTAAGAGTCCTGCTCACTCCTCATGGTGGTCCTGTACTCCTGTGCTCAGTGGTTAAGAGTCCTGCTCACTCCTCATGGTGGTCCTGTACTCCTGTGCTCAGTGGTAGAGAGTCCTGCTCACTCCTCATGGTGGTCCTGTACTCCTGTGCTCAGTGGTTAAGAGTCCTGCTCACTCCTCATGGTGGTCCTGTACTCCTGTGCTCAGTGGTTAAGAGTCCTGCTCACTCCTCATGGTGGTCCTGTACTCCTGTGCTCAGTGGTCAAGAGTCCTGCTCACTCCTCATGGTGGTCCTGTACTCCTGTGCTCAGTGGTTAAGAGTCCTGCTCACTCCTCATGGTGGTCCTGTACTCCTGTGCTCAGTGGTCAAGAGTCCTGCTCACTCCTCATGGTGGTCCTGTACTCCTGTGCTCAGTGGTTAAGAGTCCTGCTCACTCCTCATGGTGGTCCTGTACTCCTGTGCTCAGTGGTTAAGAGTCCTGCTCACTCCTCATGGTGGTCCTGTACTCCTGTGCTCAGTGGTTAAGAGTCCTGCTCACTCCTCATGGTGGTCCTGTACTCCTGTGCTCAGTGGTTAAGAGTCCTGCTCACTCCTCATGGTGGTCCTGTACTCCTGTGCTCAGTGGTTAAGAGTCCTGCTCACTCCTCATGGTGGTCCTGTACTCCTGTGCTCAGTGGTCAAGAGTCCTGCTCACTCCTCATGGTGGTCCTGTACTCCTGTGCTCAGTGGTTAAGAGTCCTGCTCACTCCTCATGGTGGTCCTGTACTCCTGTGCTCAGTGGTAAGGAGTCCTGCTCACTCCTCATGGTGGTCCTGTACTCCTGTGCTCAGTGGTTAAGAGTCCTGCTCACTCCTCATGGTGGTCCTGTACTCCTGTGCTCAGTGGTTAAGAGTCCTGCTCACTCCTCATGGTGGTCCTGTACTCCTGTGCTCAGTGGTCAAGAGTCCTGCTCACTCCTCATGGTGGTCCTGTACTCCTGTGCTCAGTGGTTAAGAGTCCTGCTCACTCCTCATGGTGGTCCTGTACTCCTGTGCTCAGTGGTTAAGAGTCCTGCTCACTCCTCATGGTGGTCCTGTACTCCTGTGCTCAGTGGTCAAGAGTCCTGCTCACTCCTCATGGTGGTCCTGTACTCCTGTGCTCAGTGGTTAAGAGTCCTGCTCACTCCTCATGGTGGTCCTGTACTCCTGTGCTCAGTGGTTAAGAGTCCTGCTCACTCCTCATGGTGGTCCTGTACTCCTGTGCTCAGTGGTTAAGAGTCCTGCTCACTCCTCATGGTGGTCCTGTACTCCTGTGCTCAGTGGTTAAGAGTCCTGCTCACTCTTCATGGTGGTCCTGTACTCCTGTGCTCAGTGGTTAAGAGTCCTGCTCACTCTTCATGGTGGTCCTGTACTCCTGTGCTCAGTGGTTAAGAGTCCTCCTCACTCTTCATGGTGGTCCTGTACTCCTGTTTGTATTTGTTTTTTGTTGTTCATCTTTTAGCTCTTATTAGCTTACTAGCCGCTCGGGCAGTTGTAGTGATTCTTTAACGAGTTTTATTGTGTATATATTGTGCTTTATTTATTAGCAGCTTTTAGGAGTATTAGAATACTGAAAATGATCGTATTTTTGTTATTATTAACGTCTCCAAAAGGTTTCAAAGAGACAACTTCGACTGATTTATTGATCTTTATTGGGAATTCATCACATGTTCAGTAAAACCCATTGTGTATAGTAGAGTTGAGCACTTGGAGGCTTTATTAACACATTACACCAGAAAACAGGAGAAACAACATTTGTAATACAATAAAGTACACATTAGGGTATGAACTACAGATACTGAACCAACCTAGGTTATATTAATGGATGATACTGTGTAAGGAGCCCGGTAGACACAGGAGGAGCACAGGGGGGAGGAAGACCACAGGGGGAGGAGGAGCCCAGGGGGTGGAGGAGGAGCACAGGGGAGGACCACAGGGGGAGGAGGAGCGCAGGGGGTGAGGAGGAGCCCAGGGGGAGGAGGACCACAGGGGGAGGAGGAGGAGCACGGGGGGAGGAAGACCACAGGGGGAGGAGGAGCCCAGGGGGAGGAGGAGAGCACAGGGGGGAGGACACAGGGGAGGCGCCCCGGGGGCGGCGGAGGAGCACAGGGGGAGGAGGACCACAGGGGGAGAGGAGCCCAGGGGGAGGAGGAGGAGGACCCAGGGGGAGGAGGAGCCCAGGGGGAGGAGGACACAGGGGGA
>CAUDMG010001708.1:0-52185 GCA_958450375.1 Homarus gammarus
TAAGTCACTATTGAGCGTCAAGCTTATACTGTATGTTATCCCCAACCATTATCAACTGTGAGTTTGTCCCAATGTTGCCTGTAACAGTATAGCTTCAGTCTTTGTACAGGTAAAACAAAGAGAAATAATGAATAACATCATATAAAGTAAAATACTGTAAGTGGTGTGACCATTAGGGTAAGTTAGGTGCCGCCTCCCTGTACCACACCCCAACTCTCACCACCGATGCTTGTGTGTGTGCCATGAAAACTTCCCGCGAGTTTTAAGACTACAGTTGCGAAATGTTGTGTTAAACTTACATTGTTTTATTTATTTAGTGACGTCGTTAATGTGTTGTATTTATCAAAGATATGTCTCAATACTAGGAAAGGCTGTGGAAGGTGTGCATGGGGACGCCACAACAATGTATGACACACCATTACACCGATATTGGTGTCCAGCCAAACTCCTAAACCTTAGCTGGTCACAAGTGCGCCATTATGGTCACCTGCTACTGGTGAGCCAATAATAACTTGTCCACTACATGTTTACAACCTCGCTTGCTTCTGTCTCTATATTAGTTCTCACAACATTCCTGTGCGGACCACACTTTGGTCACAGGAACTTTATCATAATAATTAAACTAAACACTTTGTTAATAGTTAAGAGGCGATAATAGTCCTCAGTTGTCGCCAGTCTTCCTTAACTGTATATTAACATAGACCTTTGTCTTGGGTTATAGACACAAGGATTATGGACCACTCTTGGTTACAGCCAACTCTTGTCTATGTCAGGGGTTTGAGTTATAATGGGGCGGGAACTGGTCGTTTAGGCCGGCAAGGCCTTACTATCCAAAGGCCTAAACTAATAACGGCTTAAACGCCATACAGCCAAAACAACAGGTGAACAGTCCCAGACGAAAGTTCTTGATACAGTCAAGGTGGAGGGTGTATAGTCCGCCCTCACCCTTACTGGACGGCGCGTTACTGTCCGGCCATCGCCTCCAACACACAAACAAGCACAGGTAAGGCCAACCCTTATTGATCTGGTTATCTATGAAGCAGTTTGGTTTTTACAAGCCGTCGGTGATGTGTTTGCACTGAAAGTTTGTCTGTTTTATTAGGATTCCAGCACAGAACACAGGACCAATGAACACCTTGGCCCTGACCCGACACCTTCCATGTGTGACCATCAATAAATACACACTTACATACTCAAATTTATTTCCAGGTGATAATACTAAATCCCTCTTCATAAAAGACCAATATTTCTCAGGTAAAAGTTGTACATATTATAACTATCGAAATCAAATGTTAAGATCAGACGGTGACTTCAGGTAAATTCTCGTCAATCAGGTGTTCACGAGCTCGAGGTTGCACTTGTCTTGTCAACCAATTAAATATAAAACACCAAGTCAACGTAATGATATAAATTGTAGAATTCGACGACCTTTATCAAGACGACGACTCGTGAAAATCTATAAAAGTTGTCCAGATGAGGGGTGATGGCGGCGTAGGGACCCAGGTACTGTACACACCAGGTGAGGTGAGTGAGGTGTAGGGGCCCAGGTACTGTACACACCAGGTGGGGTGATGGAGGCGTAGGGACCCAGGTACTGTACACACCAGGTGGGGTGATGGCGGCGTAGGGACCCAGGTACTGTACACACCAGGTGGGGTGATGGAGGCGTAGGGACCCAGGTACTGTACACACCAGGTGAGGTGAGTGAGGTGTAGGGGCCCAGGTACTGTACACACCAGGTGGGGTGATGGAGGCGTAGGGGCCCAGGTACTGTACACACCAGGTGGGGTGATGGCGGCGTAGGGACCCAGGTACTGTACACACCAGGTGGGGTGATGGAGGCGTAGGGACCCAGGTACTGTACACACCAGGTGGGGTGATGGAGGTGTAGGGGCCCAGGTACTGTACACACCAGGTGGGGTGATGGAGGCGTAGGGGCCCAGGTACTGTACACACCAGGTGGGGTGATGGAGGCGTAGGGGCCCAGGTACTGTACACACCAGGTGGGGTGATGGAGGCGTAGGGGCCCAGGTACTGTACACACCAGGTGGGGTGATGGAGGCGTAGGGACCCAGGTACTGTACACACCAGGTGGGGTGATGGAGGCGTAGGGGCCCAGGTACTGTACACACCAGGTGGGGTGATGGAGGCGTAGGGGCCCAGGTACTGTACACACCAGGTGGGGTGATGGAGGCGTAGGGGCCCAGGTACTGTACACACCAGGTGGGGTGATGGAGGCGTAGGGACCCAGGTACTGTACACACCAGGTGGGGTGATGGAGGCGTAGGGGCCCAGGTACTGTACACACCAGGTGGGTGATGGAGGTGTAGGGGCCCAGGTACTGTACACACCAGGTGGGGTGATGGAGGCGTAGGGGCCCAGGTACTGTACACACCAGGTGGGGTGATGGAGGCGTAGGGGCCCAGGTACTGTACACACCAGGTGGGGTGATGGAGGCGTAGGGGCCCAGGTACTGTACACACCAGGTGGGGTGATGGAGGCGTAGGGGCCCAGGTACTGTACACACCAGGTGGGGTGATGGAGGCGTAGGGGCCCAGGTACTGTACACACCAGGTGGGTGAGGCAGAGTAGGGCCCAGGTACTGTACACACCAGGTGGGGTGATGGAGGCGTAGGGGCCCAGGTACTGTACACACCAGGTGGGGTGATGGAGGCGTAGGGGCCCAGGTACTGTACACACCAGGTGGGGTGATGGAGGCGTAGGGCCCAGGTACTGTACACACCAGGTGGGGTGATGGAGGCGTAGGGACCCAGGTACTGTACACACCAGGTGGGGTGATGGAGGCGTAGGGGCCCAGGTACTGTACACACCAGGTGGGGTGATGGAGGCGTAGGGGCCCAGGTACTGTACACACCAGGTGGGGTGATGGAGGCGTAGGGGCCCAGGTACTGTACACACCAGGTGGGGTGATGGAGGCGTAGGGACCCAGGTACTGTACACACCAGGTGGGGTGATGGAGGCGTAGGGGCCCAGGTACTGTACACACCAGGTGGGGTGATGGCGGCGTAGGGACCCAGGTACTGTACACACCAGGTGGGGTGATGGAGGCGTAGGGGCCCAGGTACTGTACACACCAGGTGGGGTGATGGAGGCGTAGGGACCCAGGTACTGTACACACCAGGTGGGGTGATGGAGGTGTAGGGGCCCAGGTACTGTACACACCAGGTGGGGTGATGGAGGCGTAGGGGCCCAGGTACTGTACACACCAGGTGGGGTGATGGAGGCGTAGGGCCCAGGTACTGTACACACCAGGTGGGGTGATGGAGGCGTAGGGGCCCAGGTACTGTACACACCAGGTGGGGTGATGGAGGCGTAGGGGCCCAGGTACTGTACACACCAGGTGGGGTGATGGAGGCGTAGGGGCCCAGGTACTGTACACACCAGGTGGGGTGATGGAGGCGTAGGGGCCCAGGTACTGTACACACCAGGTGGGGTGATGGAGGCGTAGGGGCCCAGGTACTGTACACACCAGGTGGGGTGATGGAGGTGTAGGGGCCCAGGTACTGTACACACCAGGTGGGGTGAGTGAGGTGTAGGGGCCCAGGTACTGTACACACCAGGTGGGGTGAGTGAGGTGTAGGGGCCCAGGTACTGTACACACCAGGTGAGGTGAGGGAGGTGTAGGGGCCCAGGTACTGTACACACCAGGTGAGGTGAGGGAGGTGTAGGGGCCCAGGTACTGTACACACCAGGTGAGGTGAGTGAGGTGTAGGGGCCCAGGTACTGTACACACCAGGTGAGGTGAGAGGTGTAGGGGCCCAGGTACTGTACACACCAGGTGGGGTGAGGGAAGTGTAGGGGCCCAGGTACTGTACACACCAGGTGGGGTGAGGGAGGTGTAGGGGCCCAGGTACTGTACACACCAGGTGGGATAAGGGAGGTGCAGGGGCCCAGGTACTGTACACACCAGGTGGGGGTGAGTGAGATGTAGGGGGCCAGGTACTGTACACACCAGGTGGGGTGAGGGAGGTGTAGGGGCCCAGGTACTGTACACACCAGGTGGGGTGAGGCAGGAGTAGGGGCCCAGGTACTGTACACTCCAGGTGGGGTGAGGGAGGTGTAGGGGGCCAGGTACTGTACACACCAGGTGAGGTGAGTGAGGCGTAGGGGCCCAGGTACTGTACACTCCAGGTGGGGTGAGGGAGGTGTAGGGGCCCAGGTACTGTACACTCCAGGTGGGGTGAGGCAGGAGTAGGGGCCAGGTACTGTACGCACCAGGTGGTGAGGCAGGAGTAGGGGCCTGGTACTGTACACACCCCGTGTTGGCGGGTCAGGTATACACCACTAACAAAATGATTTACTCGAGGGAATGTGAGCAGAAGGCTCCTTGTCTCCGGCAATTTACGACGATACTAAAAGAAATTTATGTAAAGACCAAAACAAGTTCTGAGAGATATAGGAGTTAGTTTCTCTGTCTTTCTCTTTTTCCCTCGACCTTCATACATACATTTCTTTCTCTATCCTTTTCTCTTTCCTTCTTTCTATATCTGTCTTTCTATCTCTCTTTCTTTCTGTCTCTCTCTCTTTACGTAAAAAGACTGAGAAGGAGGCTCAGATGTCTTTTCCCCCATAACATTCCCCTGATGGCTTTGTGTAACTCAGCCATCTATCCGTGGAAACAGAATAGGGAACCTTGAATAAAAAAAAAAGACCTTGAAAAAAAACCGGAACTTCAAATACAAAAAACGAATCTTAAATAAAAAATGGTTCCTGAAAACAGAAAACGGAACCTTAATACAAAAACACCTTAAAAACAGAAAACGGACCTTAAAAAAAACGGAACAGTGAATAAAAGAAACGGGACCAGTTAGTGACCTGGAGATGATAATTCGTACCCCAGAATATCTCATTATCAAATATTTTCTTTACAATAACACTTCTCAGCCTTTCTTATTAATCTCATATACTCTACTAAACTATCTAATATATACATACCATTACCTACCTACCTCCCTCTTAATTTACCTACATACCATTATCTACCGCCTCCCTTAATCAATATATAATATGCAGAATGTTGAGAATAAACAGAAGATGAAGTTTCCAATAGTTTTTGAGGGGGGAGAGTGGAGAAGGCCAGACAGGACTGGTCAGTCTCCTCTGTGTTTTAGAAGGTGGAGAGTTTAAACTTTTAAAGGCCACCATCACTAGATCCAGCCTTAACCTCACCACCTCTGTCAAGACGGAGGATATTATGCCTGTCTCGTCTCCGCCGGGGGCTGTGACCCTCGGGAGTGGGGATGGAGAGAGGTTTTTCCGGATGGTCTATTTTCTGTTCTACCATTTTGAGGGCAGAAGGTCAGCGTGAGCAGAGTTGGGCTGTGGGATTATGTTGAACGTTATGTACATGGTCGGTGAGAGTTGTTGGACACCAGAGTAAAGTTTGTACACAGAGAAGTCAAAGTGAACAAAGAAAGAAGTTAGGGATTAAGTTGAAAGCAGAGATCAGCACCACTGTATACATCTACACAGTATGGGACACATTTAATCCCTAAAATATAACTACTGTTTGTATTCCTCCACATACATAGTTGATCACATGATTAATTTCAGGAATTTAGAATCAGATTTTTATGGAATAAATGTTTACCTTTTGTAGCTACAGGTAACTCTGGTAACCCAAAATACTAAATCATAATACAGTACCAAATAATGAAGTCCTTCTCAACCAGGGTTGTACTGGATAGCTACCCCGGAATGTACCCTCTTACCCGCCATGGTTTTTTTTTTTTATTAAAAACCCGGGCTTTTTTGGCAAACCGAATTTTTTAGATTTGTTGCCAAATTATAATGAAATATAACCCAATATAATCACTAAATATGTTCCAACTTTATTTTTTTCCTTCAACATTCACTTCTCAATATTTTTGTTTCATCTAACAGACATAAATGCATAAACAACTATTTTTCTCCAATGGAACGAGACACATTTCTTAAATTCCTCAAAGTTTTCCAAGTAAATTAGCCAGTGTACGTCTTTCATTAATTTATTTATCAGAAACAAAGTCAATAAACTATATATTTTCTGGAGACAATTCTATTCATGCTCACAGCACAAAAATCTCAACTTTACAAGGACATAGTTCCATCAAAATCATTAAAACTCAAAGTAGAAATTTTATAAGATATGTTTTTTCTTAAATTGATGAAAATAAGGGAATTAATTATTTTATTCTGTAAAACCTTTGTCTTATGTGCATTATTCATAGGATCTGACAAGTCATAGAACATTGTAAATGAAGGTTGTCTCATCCATAAGAAAAAACTATTTCAATAGAACCGGTTGCAATTATACCCCAATTTTTTTATGGAAACCAATAATGTTGAACTTAAAATTTCAGTTTCACAAATGTGAGGAAAAATTATGAACTGGATTTATATATCCCATGCTATACAAAAATTCAAATCACGGTCATAAAATGGGCTTTTTAATACAGTTCTGTACTGGAAGCAATATCTTCATATGATACTTTATTTAGTTGGGAATACTGCGTTCACACCAAATAAAAACATTCTTGTTTACAATATCAATTTCCAATGAAATATGTTTGGGAAAAACTGAAATATTAGAAACAAAAGTTCTTAAAATTTATATGGAAAAATATCTGTGTTCTTTTTAGACTAGCTTGTGAGACAGAATTTCAACTGGAAATTTTAGTGATAGAAAACACCACAATGCAAAGGTTTAATAATCCAGTAGACAGTAACCATGTGTGTGTGTGTGTGTGTGTGTGTGTGTGTGTGTGTGTGTGCAAATGCCAGTATTCTCGCTGACACCAATTGTAGGATTATCGAGGCTATCATTATCATGAACAACTATGCTAGACTGGCCATGTTACCCGCATGGACGACAGTAGACTGACAAAGCAACTACTTTACAGTCACCTAACGAATAGTAAACGTAACGCTGGCGGGCAACTGAAAAGGTATAAGGATAGACTTTTTTTAGTTTAGCAAATTTATTGACAAAGCTTGGAGTACAGTTTGCCTATTCTGAGTCAGGTCTTGACACTGAGGGTGTATCACTTTTCACTGCCACGCAAGACAGAGGTTCATACGCAAAGCAATACATCATATTCATTAGCAGTGTATATATATGTCAAAGTCATGTGGGTGATATCACTGTTCACTGCCATGCAGGTCAGTGGCTCATATACATTGGACGTCATATTCTAATTAAAGACTAATCAGTGTGGGCTAGCAAATTTTGGATAAACAGCAAGAATGGCCTCAAGCACCCCCGATTCAATGTAGTAATTGCAAAGTTCATGATACAATAAGGCAGGTGGCCTGAAGTTTTTGACAGTGTCACATTCAATAATACAGTGTTCAAGTGTATGCTCTAAAGATTTATCACAAAGTTTACATGCTGAGTGTTCCGGTAAGGGTACAGCGTTACTAACTTGCCAGATGTGTCTGTATCCTAGCCTAATTCTGGCCACAACTATATCACATTGTCTAGTTCTTTCCTCGATGCTGGCCATACCGGTACCTCTTGTCACAAAATTTGCCAAAATTACTAACGCTACAACTGCCAGGTATCTCTGCATTTCTCAGTTCTTCTAGATCAGAGTTCATGATTCTGACTTGAATGTTTTTAAGTACAGCATTGGACAGGCCAAGGTCACGGCCAACATTTTCTTTCTTACATGCCTCATTGGCCAGTCTATCAGCACAGTCATGTTACCTAATTCTAACATGGGACGGAATCCACACAAATTTGATACAAGAGTTGTTCTCATTGGCAGTTATCACATTTCTTTTACTATCACATACAACTGACATAGAACCTGGCCGTTCATTGATTTCAAAGCACTTTGAGAGTCACAGAATATCACCCCACCTCCATTTTCTTTAAGTATGTCTGTAGCTAAGTAGATTCCACTTAGTTTAGTTTGTGTTGTGCTCGCCCAGTTGTTCAGCCTTTGCTTGTTTGACACTATCACCTCTTTTTCTTTATATATTACAATTGCACAGCCTGTTCTACCTGTGTTTGTCTGCACAGAACCATCAGAAAAGCATAGTCTTAAGACAAACCCGAAAAAGTGCCAAATCGACCCTCTCACCCGGGAGACGATTACTCCACACCGTAACGCTTGGAGGAGCACCGCACAAGAAGGTGACAATACTTTCGAGTTAGCCAGACTGCATACCGAGGAAGACAAGCGCCAACGCCGGAAAGGCGCGGCCGCCACCCCTCCCGCACTACATCGAGCCCTCCACATGTGCAACATCTGTGAATGACACTGCCGGTCCCGTATCGGTCTCTTTAGTCACCTCAGCACATCAACATCCTTAATAACTCACATCACTGTACCATAGGTGGATGACCGTCATACTTGATTCCGAGTGACAGCAAAGTAGTAAGTAGTAGTAGTATTAGACTGGGAGGGATGGGACTAACAAATCCAGAGGAGATTGCTGCCACTGAACATCAAAATTCACTTAAGCTCACGGCAGCCCTCACGGACCACATAATAGCCCAGAATGCAACAGGGGAAGTGGATACCAGTGAAGTAAATAAGATTCGTAGGTCCATTACGACAGATCGACAGCACTGCCAAAATGATAAGTTGCAGCAACTATTGCTGCAGGTTCCAGAAAATTTGAAAAAAAAAGTAGCTATAGCGCAGGAGGTGGGCGCCTCGAACTAGTTAACTACGTTACCGATAAGGGCAAATGGTTTCAGTCTTAATAAACAAGAATTTACAGAAGCCATTGCTCTAAGGTAAGGTCGGCCAGTAGAAGGTTTGCCCTCCCAATGCGTGTGTGGCTCTTCCTATGATGGCGATCACGCCATGGTGTGCAAGAAAGGGGGCTTCATATGCATGAGGCATGACGAGGTAAGGGACCTCACAGCAAATATGTTGAAGGAAATCTGCCGGGATGTCATGGTAGAACCGACCCTCCTTCCATTGGATGGTGAGATCTTCCAACACAGGACTTCAAACACATCTAACGAAGCCCGTGTGGACGTCAGTGCTCGAGGATTCTGGACGCGGGGACAGCGAGCTTTCTTCGACATCAGGATTTTTGATCCCATGGCCGCATGTCACCATAACCTAGCTCTCGACGCTGCACATAGGAGGAGCGAGAACGACAAGAGAAGGGCATATGGGGAGAGAATTCAAAACGTTGATCAAGGCAGCTTCACTCCTCTTGTGTTCACAACCTCTGGTGGGATGGGACCAAGTGCAAGATATTTCTACGCCAGACTCCAGACTCGCGGAGTTGATCTCCGAACAGAAGCAGCAGCCCAGAAGTTATGTTACAGCCTGGATGAGATGTCGACTGTCTTTCTCTCTCCTTCGGTCGGCTTTGCTCTGCCTCAGGGGAACGAGAGCTTCTGCCCCAACTCCGACAACTGCTGCAGATATTGACTATGAGGCTACTGTCACTGAATGCCGCATAGATCTGCGGCTCAACTAATTTAACACAGATAGGATAGCTTCTTATGTATTAGGATATTTAATATTAAGGTAATTAAATGGTGGCGAAGGTGTGTCTATTGGGGGAGGCTGGAGGCCACGATAAAAAAAAAAAGTAGTAGTGGTAGTAGTAGTAGTAGTATAGGGGGCAGGGAAAAAACACTTTTATTTGAGTTGCAGGCTGCACTTTTCAGGCATCGTTTGTATGGCTGTAACAAACACCTGTGCAAAATTTCATGCCATTTCATGCATACTTACCCTGCCGCATCGCGAACGACTTTTTGTCAACTTTTAGTGTATACCAAAAATTAGGTGTCATTTAATGTTTTCCAGGATAATGATAAATTTTACATGGGTGACATCGATTTAATTCACATGTTATTTTACAGGTACACCGTATAGAAAATCATTACAAGTTCATATTGAAATTCTTTTTTGTGCGGAACCTTGGCATCATTTTCCTAGACAATAATCTTTGCCTAATATATCCATCTCTCGATTCGTATCCCGTCACTTCAGTGCAAGCTTCAGTCATCACTTTTATGCCTCTCTCGACCGCCTGAGTGCTGTTTGGCCACTTGGGCACCACTAATGGTGTCTCAAGAATGTCATTAACCTGTAGATTTGACAGAGAAGCAATGTAAGGAGGCTCAGTCTTGAGTTCATTCCTCCAGTTAATCATGGAATGATAGTTTTTTGCTTGCCACTTTAGTTTCGGAGTCACCACCTTTCTCATGTTGACTACAGGAGGCACATCCTCATTCCCATCTCCATCTTTACCCTCCTCATCAGTATAGTTTAACAAATTCTCGTCAACAGCAGCATCAGAATCTTCCTCCTCCTCTTCAGATCTGCCAGTGCATTCTTCCTTTTGCTGATTCTCCTCTCTAATTTTTCTTATCATTGAGACAGCTTTTTCTCTAACAGTCATGTCCTCATCTGCACACATACCAAGAAGAAGTTGATCTGTGTGGGCGAAGTATGCATTTCTCTGGACAGCCTTCTTCACTATCGTCTCCTCCTCACTATTCAGGTGTTTCATATATAGCAGGGACTGGAATACGTTCCTTGAGCCGTGTGTTACGTAAGGGTGTATCTTGATGTAAAACCACATTGGAGCACTGAACTTTATTATTGTAATGACAATTCTTTTCAACTCATGGCTGGGTCTTGATGTTGCTACATACAGCCTGAGGATTCTACTCCATAAGGTGTTCCACCTTGACACACAGGGAGGACCTGGCTCAATAGCCGCCAAGTCATCTTCAACAACACCTGTGATAACTCCTTTACAAATCCTTATACAGGTATTTCTGATCCCAGGACAGATCTTTCTCCACTTCATCATTAAACACAGGGAAATCAGGGAAACTGACTGGCTGGAAGGCGACAACTGGAAGCTTAGACAAAGACTCCTTGATCTGCTTTCCAATGGGACCACGCCAATGCTCAGGACCACTTGGTTTACCATCATAGTGATAAAAAACTGCGCGGAAAGGCAGCTCATTTCCGTGAAGCTGACATATGAAATAATGGAGCGGGTGACCAAGTAACATTTCAAGATGATGAATGACTCCATTTTCTGATCCTACATTTGCATTGGTTCCATCACAACCAACACACACAATGGGCTGCTGGGTTAGATTTTTCTCCACCAGAAACTCGTGAATAGTTTTGGCAATCTGCTTTCCGTGTCCAGTCTTGGGAGTCACATGTGTGAGATATTCATTGCCAGGCTCAACCATGATGACATAATGATCTTTCACCATCATCCTCGAACTCCATTTCTCGGTCTTCTCATTCTTTATCATCACACGAGTGGCGGTCTTCTTACCATCAAAATAGAGTGACGTCAAATGAAATAAGAGATATGAAAAAAAAGTTAATAAACACTGAACAGAACATTGCACCGCCACAGCGGCTGTTTGGCTAGTACTGTAGGTAAATTTAAAAATTTCAGTAGAAAATGCGGCAGACTAAACCTCAACATATCAGCTTCAAATTTGGCATGGAGTCTTAGATATGTATAAGGAACAATGCCTGAAGAGTGCAGCTTTGAGCAAAATTTCACTGCCCCCTATAGTAGTATGTGTGTGTGTGTTTCATTTTAAGATGTTAGGAGACCATAGAACCTATCTATGGCAGACTTAGTATTACAAGAACAGACCAGATGGTAGGAATGTTCTACTCGCTACAGCTAAAATCATTATCACACTACGGTAGCCTTTCATATTCATACTCCTGAGCCAGGCTGCATTTTACCTTTTTAATCAATAGACTACAGTAAACATGGTCACTATAAAAGGAATACAGCTTCTAGCAGCAGCCATAGCCATATAAAACCCATGAAAAACATTCAATTTAAAAAACTCATTTTGCCCGTTAAAACTCGTTTTTTGTGTGAAAAAAATGTGGGTTCGGTTATTTGAAAAAAAATTACAACCCTGTTCTCAACACTGAAAATTAATAGTTATGATAACTATACAGTGAGTCGTCTCTGGACCATTATATACAGTACATGTTGTCAGTGCCACAGTGTACTACACGTTCTGTTGCAGTGTGTCTTAATTTCTCCTAGAATCTTACTTCATCTTTTCTGTATCAACAAACACATCTTTACTACTTATGCAGTTGATCAGTAAATCTTAAATATTTTCAGATAATATGAAGTCTCAACCGCCAACACAAGCAGAGGTCTTAGGCCGTATACCTGGATGGTAAAGTGTTGTTGTTCCCTACACTATCTTCGCTAGTGTCCAGTTACAACATAAACTGATAATGGAATAAGCAAATTAAATCAACACTTACACACACACACTAATATCTATCTATCTATCTATCTATCTCGCATAATTATTCTGATTGCAGTACTGTCAGTCTGGGAAATAATGAGTAGAAAAAAGCTTGTCTCAATAAAACGCTCACGTGTTGTTTATATTGTTGGGGGTTAATTATGCAGCAGCGTCGGCGTGACTAATATTAATGACATGAGGAGATATACAGCCCAGTGCTTATGTTGCCACACTACACTACCAGTTACTGCTCACTATTGAGTACTAATTATAATGAACATGTTCTCTATTATCTGGAATAATTAATTATACTCATTAATAGCATGATCACACACACACACACACACACACGCACACACAGTCCTCAACAGGCTGCCTGGGTCAGTCTTCCACCTCCCTGCCCTCAACTCCTCCAGGATATATCAACACCTCCCACCAACAATACAGTACAAATAGTGACAACCAACCACCATACCTCCCCTCACACACACAGTCTATTCCCTCCATATACTTTACTCTTTATGTCACTGAAAAATACCGTAATAACACGTTTGTCCCCCAACAAAGGAAAGGTTAGACACTACAGCACTATAATATTTTATTATATGAACCGGATTGTATCTGGTGATATCTAGCATCGTATAACATCACCATTTTCTCCATATATTACAATAATGATTAAATGTTAATGAGATTCGTATTTACATGTATTCAATGGGCTGGAAATTAAACACACGACGCATATTAACAAGCATGTGAATAACCCTAGTGGCTGAAGCACCTGCCATGGTAAATCACTTCAATAGACACGTGTATTGGTCAAATTTAATATAGTCTTGTTATTTTCAGAATTAAAATATTAGCCGCGTTTTGTGTGACTAGACCGAAAAACGTTGTGACCGTCACGTTGAAATTATTTATTTTTTATCAACGGGGATTATAATTTGTGTGAACTAAGTGTAACGCGAGACAAACTGATTATCCTCCAGGGAACGTGAGATAAATCCAGAGAATAAATATTTAATGTGAAGGATTACTTATTACTCTGCCTTCAACACATGAACGGGCTAGCAGATTTGCACCAAACTTGGAAGGTTTGCCTGGAATGTGACAAGTTCTGTATAATCAATTAACATTATTTATACAGATGGTGTAAACTCCTCTGGTTGAGTAAATGTTTGGGGGTGTTTCCTTCACCTTGTGCATATTTATTCAATTTAGGAACTCTGTGTTTCTCGTGTTTGTTTTTGAGTGAAACCATTGTGTATATCTTAAAACAGTCGTTGTGGAGCTGTGTTTTAAGTTTATAATTTCTCACCATTAATATTCCCAGCAGTCCAAGTTCCACGAACTGGATTCAATTTTTACAGTTCTTTTGTCAATATTTACTGACGTGAAAATATATATCAAACAATGTGTGCAACTGTAACACAATACTTTGACAATTAGGTGATAATACTTATAAATTTTCTGCTCCCCAAAGTGGTCGAATACCGAAGTGTATCTTCAGTCCCAGTCACAAAGAGAGAGACTTTGATCCTGGTTTACTGAAACCAACTTTTCTCGTGGTTCTGATTGTGTTTCTTCAAGTCTTTATGTCAAGATCATTTTTAACTCTCACAGCTACCTGACCCAGCTTGGAGAAGGTCGTGCCCGCAAGTGCTCCCGTTAGAGACCAAGGAAAATGGCCGCCTTGGATCGTTGTGTCTTGGGGGAAGAGGAGGGGAGTGTGGGGAAAGACGACCTCCTTGCCACATTGTTAAGGCAGCTGGGGCAGTTGAGGAGTGAGGTTGACACTCTAAAGGGGGAAAATGAAACCCTCAGGACGGAACTCCTTCAGGTAGGTGTCCTGCCTAGCAGGACACCTGCGAAGGAGGAGCAGGCGTGGAGAGTGGTTGTCTCCAAGGGGACTAGGGTCAGGCTCAGGAAAGCTGACCAGGGTGTGGAATGTAGTAACCCTTACCAGGTGCTGCAGGAAGCTGGCGAAGAAGAGAAGAGGCAGGACGGTATGGATCAAGGAGAGGAAAGGGCAGTTGTACAAACCCTGCCCACAGGTAATGTCGTGGTAGTTGGGGACAACCAGGAGAGGTTTGCAGACAGGGCTTTTTGTGCGAGAGATAGGAAACGTAGGACTAGGGTGTGTTTTCCTGGGGCTGGGATAGGGCATGTAGCCGAGAGGTTAGACAGGGTTTTGTCAGGGGAGGGTACCAATCCAGTAGTGTGTCTTAGTGTGGGAGGAAACGACATAGGTAAGGTTAGGAGTGAGGAACTTTTCAAGAGGTATAGGGAGGCGCTGGGGAAGATTAGAGATAGGGGAGGGATCCCGATAGTATGTGGTGTCTTGCCTAGAAGAGGGGTTGGTCGTGAATGGCTGCCCAGGGCAATTGCTATAAATTGCCGACTGGAAAAACATTGTGCAAACAATGGTTGGGCATTCATTGATAAGTGGCAACGATTCTATGGCAACGACTACCTGTACTGTCGCGACGGAGTACACTTGTCTCGTGAGGGGGTAAAGACGTTGTCTGCATCCATGGAGCGTGAAATTGTCACTCCGAAGGGGGGGTTTCGCCAGTAGAGAGAGGTCGGGGAAAGTGGGAGTCAAAAAACAAGCAGGTCCTGGGAAGTAAAATTAGTTGCTCAGGACAAGGGGTAAAACAGGACCAGGGAAGGGTAGGTTTAAATGTATACTATACAAACAGTAGGAGCGTTAGAAATAAAATAGACTTGCTGAGAGCAGTTGTATGTACCGAGAATGTAGACGTCATAGCAATCACCGAAACTTGGATGAATGTGGCGAGCATAATTTTTTTATCAGAGTACCACATAGAAGGGTACAACCTTTTTCACAAGGACAGGGAAGGTAGGAAGGGGGGAGGGGTCGCACTCTTCGTCAAGGATACATTAAAATGTTGTATTAATAATTCAATAAAGGGTGAAATAGGAAGCGAGTCTGTGTGGGTAGAAATCACGGAAGGAAGAGAAAAACTAATTATGGGAGTGATTTACAGGCCCCCAAGTCTTGGCAAAGAAGCAGCTCAGCCCATATGGCAGGAAATGAGTAGGGCAGCAAAATATAACAACATATGCATTATGGGGGATTTCAACTTCAGAAATATTGACTGGGACAACATTGTAGGCGACTATAAATTTGAAGACTTCCTAGAAGCAGTACAGGACAATTTTTTGAAACAACTAATGACAGAACCTACTAGAGGTGACAATATATTTGACCTAGTATTAACAAATAAAGAAAATATTATCAGAGATATCACAGTAGGGGAAGAACTACTGTAGGTAACAATGATCACAGAGAAATCAGGTTCACCCTAAATTGGGAAACGAAAAACAATGACAATATGGTCAGAGTCCCAAACTTTCGGTTGGCGGATTATCACGGGTTAAGAAGGTACCTAGGTGAGGTCACCTGGGAACAGTCACGTCAGTCCCCAGTAGGAAGGGGTGAGGTCATAGATGACACAACAATTGATCATGACTATAATATATTCACTAGTCTACTACATAAAGCACAAGAACAAAATATACCACACAGAAAAATTAGGTCTAATAAGAACGAGCCAAGGTGGATGACCAGAAAACTTAAACATGACAAAGGAATAGAGAAAGGAATATATAAGAAATTAAAGGGAGGGGAGGAGCAGCTAAGAAACAGGTACAATGAACTATCTAGGAATGTTAAGAAAAATGTAAGGAAAGCAAAGAGAGACTATGAAATCAAAATAGCAAGAGAATCCAAGGCGAATCCCAAGGGATTTTTCCAGGTATATAGGACAAAGGTCAAGGACAAAGTTGGGCCTTTAAAGTCAGGGAGGGGAGAAGTGATGAATGACAGTGAAGAAATAAGCAAAGCAATGAACAGCTACTTCTTATCAGTTTTCACAAAAGAAATTTGCGATGAAATTCCAGAGGTGGAACTGATATTTAAGGGAAAGGAAGAAGAGAAATTAAAGAATATCACTATCAGAAAAGAGGAGGTTCTTAAGAAGATAAATAAACTAAAGAAAACAAAATCCCCAGGGCCGGATGAAATTTTCCCTCGAGTCTTGAAAGAGTGTAGGGAACAGATTAGCGAACCCCTCGTAAACTTATTTACAAAATCATTAGACACTGGAGATGTGCCAGACTTGTGGAAACAGGCAAATGTAGTACCCATATTCAAAAAGGGGGACAGAGCATCAGCGTCAAATTACCGGCCGATAAGTTTGACGTCAGTAGTGGGGAAATTTCTTGAATCAATTATAGCAGATAGCATCCGACCGCATCTAGAGAAAAGCAAATTAATCTACAACTCTCAACATGGGTTTACAAAGGGAAAACCTTGTCTAACAAATCTGCTAACGTTTTTTAGGAAAGTCTTCGAGGTAGTAGATAATGACGAAAATTACGATGTTATTTACTTAGACTTTAGCAAAGCATTTGACAGAGTACCGCATCAGAGGCTTCTGAGAAAAACTAAGGCTCATGGTATCGAGGGGAAAGTTTTAAATTGGATAAAATCGTGGCTCACCGATAGAACGCAGAGGGTCAGCGTAGATGGTGTTAAATCTGAGTGGGGCCGTGTAACCAGTGAGGTTCCCCAGGGGTCAGTACTAGGCCCACTCTTGTTCATAATCTACATAAACGATCTAGATACAGGGATCAGCAGTGACATAAGTAAGTTTGCGGATGACACCAAAATAGAGCGGCAAATTAATTCAGGGCAGGATGTAAATGCATTACAGGAGGATCTAAATAAACTGCAGGGGTGGTCTGAAAAATGGCAAGTGCAGCGTACTTAATATTGGAAGAACAAATACTTATAATGTATACAGCCTTAACAACATCAACCAAGAGAAGTCGACTTGTGAAAGAGACCTAGGGGTACTTGTAAGCCCGGACCTACGGCCTAGAAAACAGTGCGTTAATGTTCGAAATAAGGCAAACAGAGTATTGGGTTTTATATCTAGAAGTGTAAGTAACAAGAGTGCATAGGTCTTATTGCAACTATATCTTGCGCTAGTCAAGCCGCACCTCGATTATGCGGTTCAGTTCTGGTGCCCCTAATTATAGAATGGATATAAATTCACTAGAGTCAGTGCAGCGAAGAATGACAAAAATGATTCCGGGACTTAGAAACCTTCCATATCAGGATAGGTTAAAGAAACTTAACTTGCATTCCCTAGAAAGACGAAGAGTGCGGGGAGATATGATAGAAGTATTTAAGTGGGTGAAAAGAATCAATAAAGGGGATATAGATAAAGTTCTTATAATATCCGAGCAGGATAGGACTCGGAGCAACGGATTCAAGTTGGATAAGTTTAGGTTTAGGAGGGAGATAGGAAGAAACTGGTTCACAAATAGGGTGGACGAGTGGAACAAGCTTAGCAACTTTGTAGTAAGTGCGGGAACTCTGGAAAGTTTCAAAAGGAGGCTAGATAGATTCATGGATGATAGAGAGTGGTAGTAACTCTCGACAGGAGCTGCCATGGACAGGCCAACCGGCCTATTGCAGACTCCTTATTTTTTTATGTTCTTATGTTTAAATATTTTTAAAGTGATCAATTCTTTGTCACCTTTGCTCGTTTAAGAACGTCTTTCAACAACCTTTTCGTGGATATTCTTCACTTGGCTGTACTTTTACTTAATACCGTATATATATATTTTTTATACAACTAATTGATCATAAAAATCTCGACGACATTAATACTACATGCAAGAACTTGTGGCTGAAACAATGATAGACACGCCAGGTTGTCGTAAAGGCTTATTGTTTTAACAGGTAAACTGGAGCGAGTCTGTGGCTCACATCTCACTCTTACTTGACATGATATATTCTATTTGCCATATTAGTACGGGTCAGTTATACAATGTCAGCTCTTCTAAGATGGTGATGGTAGTGGCGAGAATAGTGTACAAGTGATAATATGAGTTAGTTATTTGAGTTATTCATTTATGAGTGGACATTGGGTTGTGAAGGAAGACTAGGTAATGAGGGCCAGGTAGTGAGGGCCAGGTGGTGAGGGCCAGGTGGTGAGGGCCAGGTGGTGAGGGGCCAGGTGGTGAGGGGCCAGGTGGTGAGGGGCCAGGTGGTGAGGGGCCAGGTAATGAGGGCCAGGTGGTGAGGGGCCAGGTAATGAGGGCCAGGTAATGAGGGCCAGGTAGTGAGGGGCCAGGTAGTGAGGGGCCAGGTAGTGAGGGGCCAGGTAGTGAGGGGCCAGGTGGTGAGGGGCCAGGTGGTGAGGGGCCAGGTGGTGAGGGCCAGGTGGTGAGGGCCAGGTGTTTCATATCATAGTGAACTATTTCTCCATCGTTCATCAGCAACAGAAAGATATAATTCATTACCTTATGTATTGTGTAACGTAAAATGAAAACAAATATCACGAGAAAAATATTTGAAATTGTATTAAGATTATAAATACTTTGGTAATTTTTCCAGTATCTGGCAATCAGGTTTTATCTGCGAATTTTTCGATGAGTTTTAGAGGGAAATATTATCCTCATTTTAACTATGACCAAAACTTTCAGTTAGCGAATATTGTATACGACCATGATAATACACCCTCGTCCCTCCCACAGCTTAGGATAAAGGTATCGAGGAATACACGAGCCTTCCCACATGCCTGATCCTCAGTTTCCAGGTGTATAATTTAACTATTCTGAGAAATGTAGTAACTGTGGAATATACCATTTACCACAGTAACGACTCTGGGATGTTGTGAACCATGATATGTTCCGTATAGAGACTCAGTCAGGGCTTCTCGTCTCAGATGAATCATGCTACCCAGTCAGGCATAACAACCGTTATTTTTCCCCAACTTTATAAAATATCATCAGACTAACTATCTTCCTCACTGTACGTCCCCCCCCCCCCCCACACTACGCCATAAACAATATATATTGCCCCCCATGGTCGCGCGCGCGCACAATAAAAGCAAGACGACTGGCATCACGGAGGCCTTCGTCTTCTTCACCTTTGACTGTTCACTAACACTGACCAATGTTTCTACTTGACAAAAACAAAGACACGCCAAAAATTCTGTCCGAGTCGACCCGCGGCTCCGTCCAATATTTTCAACTGACCTTTAAAAAAACAAAAACAAGACTGATTCACCTTAAACAAACGTCAGAATAAATCTATACGTCGCTACCCTTTATGGCAGCAAGGAGCACACTCAGGTTTCCCCAACTATCGCTCCGTGAACGTCGGTGTTGTCATGGTTGGGTAATTTATGCTCCATTTCGTTATAAAAGTGTAAGATGTGTTGATCCCAAATTTTGACAGTACTTACAAGGCCAGCGGGATGGGGCGGGGCGGGGCGGGGGTCTGTAGAAATTAGGGAGATAAATCTCTGCACCGTCTTGTGTAATGCTGGAGAACCCACCCAGCCACCGCCCTCCTCTACCTCCTTATTAGGTCGTAGATATTGTGGGCCTTGACGTCGCTGTGGGACGACCGATTAATTCCAGAGGAGTAACGACATGGCCAGTCTGGGCGACACTAAACCATCGTAATGAATATAAGTAATGAATTATATAATAATATTGATCGTTACTCGGTTTTAATGGTCTTATTACAACAGGTGGGAAGTAACGCCCTGCACCTGTACACTAACCTTGGCGTTGGTTATTATTCCCTTAACAAGTCCCCAAAACGGCGCTAAATAACACTGCCCTGCATAGTTTTTGAGGTTTGTGTATTATTAAGCTTTTCTGGCTGTATTTTGCATGCTGATCTCAAAAATGTTATCCATTTTGCTCAATCAGGTCAGAATTTTGTGCTATAGCATTTTAAGCGGAGATTCAGGTAAAATATTGAGATTTTTCGCTCAAAATGGGGTCCTCATATTCGTTCATTAAAAAATCATCCGAGACATTGGCAAGCCTCACAGAAAAGATTTCGGTCAGTTTTATTGCCCTTACGATGCATTTAAATACACCCACGTGCTCGCCGGCCATTTAAATGTCCGCCGTGACGCAAAGGAAAAGAGTATATGTCCGTGTTTTTTTACATATATTTTTTCACAATTAAATTTCTTTTTCATCTGGTGGTACATGGCATGTACTAGCAACCACCCCGATGTGCCTCTAAAGTCTAGACCCTCAGTCAGTGTCTCTCGAGACTTCAAGAAAGTGGGAGTGTTTGCGTCTCTCTCTCTCTCTCTCTCTCTCAAACACACACACACGCATATTTCTAATCATATACACACCTGTTTTTTCTTCTTACAGAGTTGTACATTTAATCATGAATCGGAAGTGCAAGAACGACCCGAACAGGTTTTGCTATGTGTGCGGTTGTGTAACAATGACAGACCGACAGTGCACCATTACTCCCCTAGTGAAAAACTTATATCATGCATACTTTGGAATGAAACTTGTAGACCAAGATAAAGCTTTTGCCTCTCACATGTGCTGCAAAACATGTGTTGAAAATCTGCGGCGCTGGAGCAACAAGAAGATTCAACGTCTACCATTTGGCATTCCTATGGTATGGAGGGAAGGCAGAGATCATACCACGGACTGTTACTTCTGCATGACAAACCTTCAGGGTGAGTTATACTAATACATCAATACTAATATATCAAATGCAGTATGTTCATGCATTCTTAAATATATCTGTAAGTTAATATGTTATGCTATCTTGATACTAAATCTTTCGTTCACATTTCAGGTATAAACAGGAAGAACAAACATCATGTTAAGTATCCAGATGTACCCTCAGCCATCAAACCAGTTCCTCACGGACCAGGAATACCAATTCCAAATCCACCAGAAAACTATAGGGACATGATACTCGATGACGATCATGATATCGATGAAGACATAGAAGAGACTGACGCTTCTAGTACATACTTGCCCACAGCTTCTGAAAAAGAGCCCATACCCTTCAGTCAAGCTGAGTTGAATGATTTAACAAGAGACTTGTGCTTGTCTAAGGAGTCAGCTCAACTACTAGGATCACGGCTTTGCGAACACAATGTCTTAGCACCAGGAACAACATTTGCCTGGTACCGTAACCGTGAAAGAAAAATTCCAAAAGTCAGTGAGGCAAAGCTGAATGCAGGAATTTTTGATGGCCCTCAGATCAGAGAGCTTTTCAAAGATCCCAAGTTTGATTGCAGCATGGATGTAAATGAGAAGAAAGCCTGGCATGCCCTTAAGTCTATTGTCTCCAATTTTCTTGGCAACTACAGAAGTCCAGAGTATGAACGAGTTGTTGAGGACCTACTTCTGAGCTACAAAGTTCTTGGTGCACGCATGTCCATCAAGATGCACTTCCTCAGCTCCCACTTGGACTACTTTCCAGAGAACTGTGGTGATGTGAGTGAGGCACAAGGAGAACGCTTCCATCAAGATATCCGTGTAATGGAGGAGCGGTACCAGGGTCGCTGGGATATCAACATGCTCGCCGACTACTGTTGGTGTCTGAAACGGGACGCCCCAGACACCAACCACCAAAGAAATTCTCTGCGACAGCCATTTATGCATGTCTAACTGTAAAGGCATCTATGTAGTTGACATATTTTGGTCCTATGTGTTGTGGTTACATTTCTTATGATATATTTCGCATAAAAATTTTGACATCATATTTAAGAATTTCGATTTTTTCCTAATTCCCATAGCATAAAAATCTGACCTGATTGGGCAAAATGAATGGCATTTTTGGAATCAGCACGCAAAATACATAAAGAATCAGCTAAGAAACCCCGCACCTCATGAATTGTTTTTCAAATGCAGCCCAGTGTAATCGTTGGTGACGTCACAGATCAGCTGACGGTCCAATATAAAGGTAGATCAACACACGACGCCTTTACCTGAGGATAATTACTGTATGTTTACCAACAAAAGACACGATAAATGCCAGATATAAACTGATGTCCTCACTGGATATCTACAACACGTCGAGGCTGCCTCAGCCCAGTTTGTCAATACTTAATACAGTTTCTTACTCTTCTGTAGACAAACTAAATAAGTTTACCCTATTTAGGTAAGTCAGTCGAGAAAATTAATTCAACCATTTAAATTTTATCATAAAGGTATGGCGTATTAAATAACTTTTCGGTGTAATTCATTGTTGGTGCGTGTAATTATTTCAGGGCCTCGGGTGATTATAGAATAAAAGCCTATAATGTATCACATTTACCACAAACTTATGGGTGCGTTATGTGGGGCAATAAATTCATTACAGTATTTCTCTGTGAATTAATACAAGCCCTGGCGTACAGCGGACCTGTGTTGCTATTCTCATATTAGGGTGTGTCATACGGAGGCGAATTTTTTTTTTTTGAGTTTGAAAAATCGGCCCATGGTATTAATGATGTAGTTCTATGTGCAGAACCATGTGATGTCTTCAGATTTGAAAAGTTTTTATTTTTTGCTAGGTAAATTTTAACTTGAAATCTTATGAAAATTCAGTATTCCCACCCTTTTACCAACACCACTAAATAGCTTATTTAAAGTAAAGTAAATGTATCAGGTTAATTTATTAGGATGAAAATGATCCAGAGTAGTGAAACGAATGATCTTGACACATTTATTAAATTTAATATTCCTTTAGAAAACAAAGTCATCAAATACAAAAACCGGTTTTACTACTACGACCCGGTGTTGCTGCACACCATAGAGAACATGTCTTTCTTGCTTCTGTTTCTACTCATCACCTCCCTGCTGACCACCTGAGCTCGGATGTAGCCTTCCCTCCTCTCCTGGCTGTACACGTGACTGCTGGCCTCGCTCACTTGCTGTACACAACGCTCTATACTCTGGGTGTGCGAGGGCCAGGCAGGGACATGCATGGGGTTGTCCAGGAAAGCTCTGACTTGAACATTGGTGAGGCTGCAGGTAAGAGGGGGCTCACTGCCAGCCTGGATGTTATCCAGATCTATGAGATCAGTGAGGGTCTTGGCACCTAGATTGACTTCAGGAGTCTTCCTGACCCTGAAGGAATCGTCACCAACTGATTCGTCATGCCCAGATCCTCTCATAAGTCTCATATCCAAGATCTTTTTGACTGCCACTCTTCTCTCCTCCTCATCCTTACTGCAGAGCATTGTCTGCAGAACTGCCTCGGGATGAGCATACCAGGAAGATCTCCTCACAGTCTGCTCCACAATCTGAACAACCTTCCTTGGCTGACTCCTCAGGAGCTCAAGCTGGAAGAGAACATGCCTTGGACCTTCGGAGAACGATGACTTGACCTTGGTGTTGAACCAATTTGGCAAGTAGACACTCACGATGAATTGGACAATAAGTCTCAGGTTGTGAAGCTGGTTCCCTTTCAGTTTATGATGAGCGACCCAAATTCTGCAGAACCTGAGAGCCGTTGTGAGCCACCTAGAATGTGAGACTGGACCTATCTGCAGGTAAGCAAGTCTATCAGGCATGACCCCAGTTTTGATGGCACTGCAAATCATGTAACCATAGTACTGGTCAGTACTCAGGTCGTCAATGACAGTATGTGCAAGCTCAACGAGTGGAGGGCTAACTGTGATTTTTTCAAAGCTCGGATTTATTTCTAACTCAGTGGCAGAGTCCAGCATCTTGCCAAGAGGACCAGACCATCTGTTGTTTGAAAGAGTCTTGCCATCCAGCTCCTGGATCAGATGTCTGAGTGGCAACTCGTTGGTGTGGAGGTCACAAACAATCCAGACCAGCTTCCTCCCAATCTTCCGCTCTATCCACTGTATGACCCCGCCCTTGCCACCCAGTGTTCGTGTTGGTGCTGTCCCCTCCAATGGCCTGCAGGGTCTGGTCAACGTTCCTCTCTCTGAGCCAGTTCACAATGTTATCTGCCACTATCTCAGCTGGTTTCCTGATGTCATCTTTCTCTGGAGTGAAATGCCACAAATACTTCCCTCCTGGTTCACTGCAGCAGGAGTAGTGTTCCTCCTTCACCATGGCAGGGAACAACTTGTCAGAATCTCCAACTTTCATGAACACTTTAGTGTCATCCCTTCTCCCATCAAAGAACAAACAATTGATTCCATTTTCTCTTATCCCCTTATCAAACTCCTCTTCTAGGTTACTGACAAGTTTCTCCTGAGCTCTCCTTACTTTGTTATGATCTATCACCAGGTGAACATCATCAGGTGTTATCAAACCACCGTCAATCCAGGCAGCTGTTGCTATCTCTGCAGTTTCTCTGAGACCAGTGTGGTGTCGCATGCTGGCCAGAGCTATGCTCGGGATATCTTTCCTATTTCGAATCTTATGCCTGGAAGGTTTGGGATCATTATTTTCTGGGTTAGGGACAAAGTCACCATTCTACTGGTCAGCACTCGGATCAGCCATGGGGAAGTCATTAAACTCTGAATCAGCTTGACTCTAATCATCGGCCTTTTTTACCTCACCCTGGGCCTTCTCAAGTCTCTTCTCCTCTTCTGTCTCTCTGTGGCAGCCTCCTGTCTCTTGGACTCCGGAATATCTTGGCTAGAAATCATGAGAGCCCCTATACTGCCAGTCTTCTCTCTCTGTGCTTTGACAAATGCCAGTTCGATCACAGGAATCTTCAGTTCACGCTTGCAAATACAGGAGATGTGGGCCTCGGATTTACAGTCACGATCGCATCCAAACTCAGGACAGAGAACAATTGGGCACTTGCAAGTAATTATGTCAAATAACTGGTCCAGTTGCTTGGCAAAGCTGTCCTTAACTGCAAGTTTTCCTCTCCCAAGAGAGATATCTCTTGCCTTTTCCCAACTGGCTAGCAGTCTCTCACTAATCTTCTTCTGACTTGTTATGACTAGAGGCTTGAACTGAGCGTTAGCCAGAGTGTACTGTGCCAAGACAGCTTTGGTCATATCACTGGCAATGTCTTTGTTTGTGTAAGTTCTTTGGTTCTTTTCACTGATTTGCCTGATTAAAACACCGTATCTCAAAGCATCTCTCAATGTAGGCAACTCCGACTTCAGGAGCTCTCTCCCAGACCCAAGATAGTGACTGAGATGGCTGGATTTTTGGTTCCTCGTCCTGACACAAGCAGCCATCGCAAATATTATCAACTTATAAATGCATCAGAATCTGAAACAGAAAAAAATATTGTTAGTTGGGTTGTTAAAGAATGAAGTCAGAAAGCAATGTTCACTATTTAATTGTAATGCACTAATGCAGCTGTACGTTAGATTTTCGATAAATTTCACGCTAAGATTTACCTAGCAAAAGGTTGCAAAATATTGAAACTGAAATTATTTTCTGTTTATATACACTAAAATCTACCAAAAAAGTGATGGGCCATTAGTTTTAGCTGATCTTCCCTCCTATGACACACCCTATTCTCATATTCCAATTTTATTTTTACCGGAATGTTTTTTTATACTAATATTTATTTGTCAATATTTTCCTTCCTGGGAACAGATGAACACAAATCATTTTTCACCTGTGTTAAAGTATAATTTTGAGATATAAGGCTGCAAAGGAGAGAGGAATCTCCCTTTGTCTCCTCCTTGTATGTTTCTCCGTCTCTTTACTCCTTTCAGTCTTTATCTGTTCCTTTCCTTTCACCAATTAAATTTCCGCGACTTTGGTGTTTACACAAATCAGTTCTATAAAGAAAAGCTCTAAACCTAGGCAGCGTATTTAAGTTATTGTGGAAATATAAACATCGTGGGGACAAAGTCAGTCAATATATGTTTACATAGGAGCACTTGCCTAAAATATTGTGCACGTTTCTTAGTTCAACCATCAATTATGATTATCTTATAGTGCACATAACTGCACACACCGACAACCGCTTGACTTGAGGGAAGACGAGACATCGTTCACGCATCCACGCAAAACAATAACTTGACGATCCCAACTCTCATATCATTAACCTTATTGTGTTGACTTGTAAGGTACAGCGAACAACGGTGTAGATTGGTGCTATTAAACTATAGGTCATATATCTATTTCAATATAATAGTACCTAGGTTATAGCATGTCTGTGTCGTGAGAAGTGACAGTACGGTAAGAGACGGCTTAATAAAGGGAGGAAATGGTAGGGAAGCTTGATGTAAGGGCAGTGTAGAGAGGGAGAGGGCGAGGCAGCTGTAGGATCACTCTAGTCTGCACTAACATCCTAGACAGTACATGCAGTGTTGACACAGTGAATCTTTAATCTCCACATGCGTGTACAACGTCTCGTGGTAATTCACTTCTATTAGCATTATATATCATTGTTATTATTTTCATTAACTAGAGTGTATTGTTCTTCTTTGAAGCCTTATACCCCAAAGTTAATATTAAAGGCAAGTACAGTTTTCTTTACATAAAAACACACATTACCGTCGATGCATGTGAGGCAGGAAGCCAAGCTGAGGTCACATTAACGTGTAAGTTTCTAATAACACAAGATGACAAAAACTGTGGCGTGAGTTGGAGTCTGTAGTGTATTGTTATTACTTACGATTATTACCGCAACAGTCATCACTCAGGCCATAAACATTACTGATGGTATTTTCTTGTCTTACAGTGTCTACATGTTAACATGCTTCACAAAAACATATATCAATTATTTGTGAGGTTTTTTCATACTGTACCCGGTGTACCATAATTGACCGGAAAGAAATGGGGACAACTTACTGTACAATATTTCAAGTGGCCAGAATATATTAACCACAGTTGTGTAAGTACAAGCCAAGTTTAATAGTCTTCCTTAAGTGGACCTCCCTCACCCGGAAGAATGCAATAACTGGTTTTAAGAGACCTTTGTTGTTTGTCCAGATGTTCTGTCGTGACGTCCCCATCCATGTCTGACTGAGTCCCAGCACCCCTTCCACAACCTTAATAAACTGTCTCCACTGTCCCCTTTACTACGTGAGGGCAATTTTAACATTTTATTTAACTAACGCTAGACGATTTTATTCAGCAGAGGGAGACCCCCGTACTCATGTGGTTAACCTAAAATAATAACAATAAATAAATAAACCCACATTTCCTCTTTTCTGATTACCCAGAGCCCAGGGCAGGGTAGTAGTGCCTCCGCCTCTCTGTTACTGTGATGCAAAGTTAAATGAAAGGTAGATATTACCCTCTTCTTGTTTGGGTATTCCTCGCCTAACATAAATATTAAACAATACCTAAAGTGTCAGCCAAAAATACCCTCTTAACTAGTGTGTATAAGCATGTGGTGTTCAATTTACTGTTCAAAGATATGTAACTATAATATACAACTACAGCTCTTAATGGTACTAACTCTGTACTATACTGGACCATCCATCCATCACGTTCAAAGTGCACAATTCTCCTGGCACTGGGTGGGAGGTGGGAGGGGGGGGGGGGGAGTTCGTGTCCAGTGTTTATATACGGCGTAACCCATTAGTGCATATTCTATAAGCCAAGACCTATGAAAAATTCTGGGTGTCAAGCCCATATGCAGTCAGGTAGCCCTACAGCTCCTCTCAAACATTTCCCGTTACCCCTATAATACTGTAGCACATCTATATACTGTAAATAATAAAATATGCATTTTATCCTCTAGAAATGTGATCTTGGTGTCTAAATTGGGATTTTTTACCATGGCGGCATCGCTTTTGTGATCAGCAGTTATTTAGATCTCATAAATCCAAGTTGGCCGCCATATTCACCATGAAATAGGAAATTTAATATAATTTCGCAGGTTTTCCTCATATAATGTTGATATTGGTGTCATTTTATTGCTTTTTGACCACAGCGTTTTTATTTTCTGCATAGTCTCCCACAGTCCTCCACATTTTCGTGATAAAAGAAGTCATGACAGGAAATTACTGTACTGTATAAACGATGTCCTGAATGTTACTGCAAAGGACAAGGAGAAATATCTGGGCAGGAATGCACTAACGTCTGACCTAAGTCTGCCGCGACAGCTAACTTAGCTCAAAATCATAAGTGAAAACTTTAGTTAAAACGCTAAAAACAAACTTACGATTGTCGTAACCCAAGACAGTCGCGGTAAAGACTGTATTCTGCCGCGTCAGCTGACATCCGTCAAGCCAATCAGAGTGCACGTTACAAATATTTGTCCCTCAGCCAATCGCAGAGTGAATGCTATGATGCAATAGCACTACACTTAAAAGCCACATGGAAGACCACATTCACCACAATGCTATGGCCAGTGGCCACACAATATTAGCTGCGAATCAACAAAATCACAAATGAGATTTCTTTATTCCTTTATATTATATTCATTTATATACTTTGTCTGCTCTATTCTGTAATTATATTTCGTATTTATTTTTCTACTTTCAATCAATCATATTCTGTTCTTCCTTTAATAGTCTTTCTTAATTATTTATCTTATTTTCTTTCTTCGTACTTAGAGAGAGGTAAAGGAGGAGTGAGGTGTGTGTGCTGGGCCTCCCGACTTGGTGTAAACAAGGAAGTTGGCAGCGGTACGAAGCACCACTCATACAAATTTCAATTAAAGAAAATTAACAAAATATTTTTTGGGGTATATTGCATTCAAATGCATTTCCGATGTGATACATGATCTAAGTTCACAAAAGAACGCACGCTACGCTGAAAGTAGCGTTGCCCTAGTGAACGCAGGGCCGGTTTGCTCACTTCAGACAACTCGGGAGTGGACTAAGTACCCAAGATCCCAGACTCTAGAGCACTTAAATTGTTTTGTGCGTATGACTTAAGTACGCTAGCAGAGGGTTGTTAGTGCGCCAGCAGAGATTTAAGTGACTTAAACATGCTCGTGCATCCAGGCCCTGGTCTTTGCCGACAGAATCATGAAGAAGACATCAAATTTGTTTGACACCATTCATAGAACAAACATCGAGACTATGAAGAAAATCAGAAATAAACCACAAAAGACAACCAAAAAGGTGGTGAAATTAATGAACATAAAGAAGGAGTTAATTGAAATAGCCCGCGGCTGAGGCCTCACTACCAACGACCTCCTGAAATACGATATTGTGCCCTCTCCTCTCCTGTTTGACCAAGTTAGACTCAACACAAAGCCTGTGAAGAGTCAACTCATCATTGAGCTGGAAGCTCATCACATTCCTGAAGAATATTCCTACCATCACCAGCCTGAATCAAACTTGTCACAGACATCACGGCAACAGTCCGTAGAGCGACATTCCTGGGTTGTCAAACTTCTCTAATGTTCTTTATAATTTCTCAAAAAATGACTTATGTGTCTTCGACATTTATAGTGTCAACCCATCTGTGAAAGACAGTAAGAGAATGAGAGTTGACGTTAGTCCCATCAATCTTAAAAGGTAAGAACACATACAAAAAACAAAAACAGGTTTACCCGCTTGCCGGTTTCCAGCGCCGACCATGCGTCAGGAGTCAACGCTGGTAGGCGGACACAGAGGACACAGTATATCTGCGAGTTGTGGTGCAGCTGTCGTACAGATGTCTAGCATGTTATCTGGCGAAGTTTTTCTTTTGCTCGATAGTGCTTATGCAAAAATAAGGAGGAAAGTAACTGGAACACATGAAATCAACCGCAGCAGAGAAAATTACGGTGAAGAATCACCATCTTTTAGCGAGCTAAAAAGGGGACAAAGTAGGTTTTTTTCCCAATACATGAGAACGACTTGGGAAACTTTCGACTACATTTTGAAGAAGGTTGAACATCGTTTGACGAAAACAAGGTGTAACTGGCCCACCTCGCACAACTAGTACCGCCTCAACATTATTCGGCACCCTTACGGCGTGATACAATGACACGGGTGCTGAATAATTTTTTAGAGGGTGTACATCAATGGCCGAATTAAACAACCTTGGTAAGTGACGTACTCTATTCTGGCTGAAATGCTACTCTCATGCTTTTGCCATAAAATGTGTCAGAGACTAGTATGCCCGACTTAAACTAGCCCTATACAAACACCAGGGGCCGCATACTCAAAAACATTTACGGGACTGCATGTTTGTTTACCCCGTAACTGGAGATAGTCCCCGATCGGTATACTCAAAAATATTTGTCGGGACCCCCTTAGCTGCTGTAACATGCTCAACACGGATATAGTAAGTACGCTATTTCCCGATTACATAACAAAAAATAATAATGTTGTAATAAAGCTTGTTAGCCTTGGTGTATCATAGAATAATGAAGAAAATGTTTGGTTCAGCCCATCCCGAGGAAGGGTGACCATTCTTACCCTTAACTATTGCCCCATTGCCCCTAACTTCATCCCTCTCTAAGATTTTCGAAACTATCTTAACTCCCATTTTCTCCGTCACCTTGAACGCCTTTCTCTTTTGTCGGATCACCAGTATGGCTTTCGCCAGGCGAGATCAACTGGTGATCTGCTTTCCTACTGCACCCGTCTTTGGTTATCCTCTCTTCGGGATTATGGAGAAACTTTCGTCGTGGCCCTCGACATCTCCAAAGCATATGGTTTCTCTCCCCCACTTTGTTTTTTAATCTCCAGCTCCCTTGAGAACCGATCCATAGCAGTTGCTGTCGAGGGATCGATCTCTCGCTCTTTCTCTACCAATAGTGGGTCACAGGGTTCTGTTCTTTCACCTACTCTCTTCCTTCTTTTTATCAATGATCTATTTCACACTATAACTAATTCTATCCATTCTTACGCTGATGATTCTACTCTTCACTCTTCTTCACATTTTCCCCTTCCTCCTAACTCTCAAACTAGATCTGTTTCTAGAGTTGATATCAATGCGAATCTGTGCAGCATCACCGAATGGAGAGGTAGAAACTTGGTAAAATTCATTAGTAATTAAACTCAGTATTACCAATTACACTTTCCAAATTAGATGATCCCCAACCAATCACATTTCAGGACGCTTTCATTCCGCTAAATTCTAAAATAGATATGCTAGGCCTTACCATTTCCTCTAATATGACATGGAAGCCACACATCCTCAACATTGCTAAAGCTGCCTCCTGAAAGTTGGGAATGCTGTACAGATGCCGCAGCTATTTCACTCCTGAGCAGTTGCTTCAAGTATGTAAGGGATTCATTCGTCCTAACTTGGAGTACTGTTCTCATATCTGGGGTGGCTCTTCTTCTGTCCAACTATTAGATAGGGTGGAATCAAAGGCATTTCGTCTTATTAACTCTCCTCCTTTAGTCGACAATCTCTCTTCCCTTTCTCTTCGCGGCAATGTTGCTTCACTCTCTCTTTTACAGGTACTTTAACGTGCTTTGTTCGGTGGATATGGCATCCTGTGTACCGCGGGCAAAGCCGTGGGCTCATAACACACGTCTTGCCCGCGGTGCCCACCATTTCTCGGTGGATGTCGGTCACACTAGAATACCCCGTTATAGTACATCCTTCTTTCCTCACACAGCCAAACTGTGGAATGCTCTGCCTTCTGTGTCGCCACACTCGTACAATCTGCCTCACTTTAAAAAAGTGGTTTTCCGGCATCTTCGTGGTGTAGATTAATATAACATTTTCCTTTTCTATTTTTGATAGCTTTTTATTCTTATTTTTTGCCCCTTAGGCCCCGATGTAGGTCGATGACCTGTGCCCGGGTGAGCTATTCCCCGTAAAAAAAAAAAAAAAAAAAAAAAAAAAAGAAAAACGATATTACATTTTTTTACGAGAAGATGAGGCTTGAGTGCGTTTATATTTCTCGCGGAATGGAAGAGACGCATCTTTTGTCTTACAACTTTTCAAGTAATTTGTACCAAAATAGAAGGTTTGTATTGTCCACATATATGGTACAAATATTTTTCATGACTGAGTAAACTTGCAGATAAACCTTATTAATGTGGTATAGTCGCACATGTCCATCAGTATTGAAAGCCAAATACGAGGTCAAGTGAACATTTGTGTCTTGACTCCGCCTTCTTGGTATGGCTAGGACCAAGTTATAACAAGCTATTCTGCCAAGTGTCCAAGAAGTGCCCATGACTCGGAGTTAAATAATACCTGACCCAATTTAAGTTCATCAAACCTAATAAAAAGGGGAGTAAAAATTAACAGTGGTATAGCATTTTTTTCGTATAAAAGAATTATGTTCATAGGTTTTTTATCTGATACATTCAGTAGTAATCTGTTTTGCTACAAAATTAGTGAAATGTAATTTAACCTCACAAAACCTAACCTAACCTAAGAAAGCTGCAACGCACATGATAAACAATTAAGTTCTCTAGAAAATTGTCAATTTCTTTAAAAAAAATACATTTGTAGAGATAAACTTTTCATAATCATTTCTCCAATATATCTATAAATCTGTTGATATATAAACGTAACTTAGGATGCCACTATTATGTATTTTAACCTTTGATTATCTCTGCAAATGGATGATAAAAAAAGAAAAGTTAGGTAAGGTAAATGTAGGTAAGGCATGTTAAGGTTAGGTTAGGTAAGGTAAATTTAGGCTACGCATGTTAAGGTTAGGTTAGGTAAGGTTAGGTGGAGTTCCTGTATGGCACCATGACTGCCCTAGAGCTCCTACGCCTCTTCAGCGCCCAGACCCGCCACCCAGGCAGGTCTCAAGAAACACTACTGCTGCTAGGGTACTCCCTACGGCCAACCCCTGGGCCACCCTCCCCACTAAAGCTACAGGATCATCACCAGCAGTCATCGAAAGATCAGCATGGGGCAACACAGACGTACCGACACAACAGGTAGCTGCCAACAGACCCAGTGAACACGCACAAAGTGAAGAGATCAATGATTTGAAAAATGAAATTAAAGAACTCAAAGCTCAATTTACAGCTCAAACTGATATGTTAAAGAGCCTCTGTGATACACTACTGAAACAGAACACCACCAACACAGTGCAGCAGCTATGGAAAGATTACAGTCAAACTGAAGACATTCAGGTCCAAGCACAGCGTGTGTGAAATGGCACAACACTTCATCTCTAGTGGCAAGATAATCGACATATTAAGATTGTATCCACTTTTTTGCACTTAGTAACTATATCAGTTCTCATGTATAGAACCAAATACACAATGTGCTTGAATACCTCTCACGCCGGACATACTGCCTCACACGCCTGTCTCTTGCGTAAAAATAAATTCCACTTAAGAACCTCACCAACAACCAGTTCGCCATGGTGGTCCTACCAGGTGTCAACAAACACCCACCAACAGTTCTTACTAGATCGAGGGAACTGAAGCTCCTCAGCACGACAAGGCAGTTACCAGGGGGGATACCAACCCTTAGTTCTCTGTGTTAAAAACTGCGGTGGTGTATAGGGGACCCTCTTTTAGGTCTGAGTCTGCCACCAATTCAGACGTGTTTTTAGCGAAGGAGTTATCCACCTTTGGCAGTGGAGGTCCATCCCCCTAAAATATTACGTCTCGAACACTTCTGAGGTACATGCTGATGTTCATGCCACATTTCAGTCAAAGATAGTGAACGTCTATGAGCTAAATCTTAATAGTAACAGTATTGTGACCAAGTGCCAGGTTGTTGATTTTCACTGACTTTCTACCTCATTTGCACATAATTGCAGGGTCTCATTTGTTTCTCTTACTTTGACAACACAACAAATTTATCGTTTCTCACTCCTGGTCTGTTTTATTTTATTTCCTTTTGTCCCCCCCCCCCCCCAGGCCCCAATGTGGGTCAGTGACCTGTGCCCGGGTAGGCTAATTCCCTTAATATACCAACTCCAACAATAACACGTGCTTCATATAATATGCAAGTACAGTAGTCACTAGGAAACCAACATGATATACATACATTGAAGTTAAGTGTATACGGTAATATAATTTGCGGTGTTATTCTGAATTGTAGTCTAGTTTAGTTCACAGTATATTCTTGAACAGGATGCTGAAATCTTGCCCCAGTAACCTTAAGAGCCATGAATGTTGTTATCCAGGTGTCACTTTGACGTGTGTGTAAAATATTAATATATTATATAAATATTTATATCATAAATATATTTTTTTCCAATTAACTACAAATAGTTTTTCAATATTATTGTAAGTGAACGTTTGGGTCACATTGTATTTAAAACCGTATATAAACCTGCAACATTGCGCCAGGGAAAGTTATTATCACTATCACCTTTTCTGTAATGTAATGATAACAGTCATGGTTACTGCCTCTCATAGTGGGGGGGGGGGTAAAACTCTTTTCTTTTTTTTTTTTTTTTTTTTTTTTTTTTTTTTTAACGGGGACTAGCCCACTCGGGCACAGGTCATCGAAGGTACAACGGGGCCGGGGGGGGGGGGGGGGCGAAAAAATAAGAGTAAAATGAAATTAAAAATAGAAAATAAAAATATATTAATCTACATCACGAAGATGCCGGAAAACCATTTTTTTTTTGAAGTGAGACCTATTGTATGAGTATGGAAACAGAGAGGGCAGAGCATTCCACAGTTTGGCTGTATGAGGAAAGAAGGATATACTATTACGGGTTATTCTAGTGTGACCGACATCCACAGAGAAATGGTGGGCACCGCGGGCAAGACGTGTGTTAAGAGTCTCCGGCCTTGCCGGCGGTACACAGGATGCAAAATCCATCGAACATTGCCAGTTAAAGAGAGAGAATGAAACAAAATTCCGGCGAAGAGAAAGGGAAGAAGGACTATCAACTAAAGGAGGAGAGTTAATAAGACGAAATGCCTTTGATGCCACCCTGTCTAACGATGGAGAGAAGAGCCACCCTAGATATGAGAGCAGTTCTCCAAGGGGAGGGGATATAACGGGTCACACGAGAGGGTATAACCGGATACAGGAGGGGGTATAACGGGTCACACGAGAGGGTATAACCGGATACAGGAGGGGGTATAACAGGTGTTACGAGTTGGGGATTTAGAACATAGTTATACGTCTACCCAGATCCCAACAGGTAACAACAAAAAAAAAACAAAGACAATCGGACTATAAAAGGGTAGACAAAGGATGCGAGTTTTTGTTGTATATAATAAAGTACCATAAATTCCTTAACAAAATATTCAGCTTATAAACTACCCTTAACCAAACTTAACCTAAACATGAACAGTATATACATAGTAATAAAACATAAAACAATAGTGAAGCAATGTGGAGGTGGGAGAGGCAATACAAGATTACAAATACTTAAGTGAGGAGCTGAGATGGCTGACGAGCAAGGCTGAGTATGGTAGAAGACGGTAGGTAGTCACTGTGCCGTAGGTTTCCAGGATAGGTGATCCTGTGGTCGCTTCCCAGAGTGAAGTGTCCTCTCCTCGAATTGGAGCTGACAAAGTAGACTGAGGCGGTGACGCAACAACCAGGATATGGAGAAGGGAAACCCGGGAGTGGTAACTAAGACGAGCCATACTCGTGTTTCGTCCCTAGATGGCGTTGCTCGTGGTGCTGGGTAGGTAGATGAAGACAATCGGTGGAGGGGTTCGTAACACACCCCCCCTCCAAAGACCTTCGTAGCGCGGGCGCGAAGGAGGTGATCACCTGGTGCGTCTGGAGAGTAGCTGCTACATTTCCACTGGAGCTCGGGATAAGGAGTCTGCAATCAGGTTGTCCACCCCCTTTATGTGCCGGACTTGTAGATTATAGGGCTGGGTGAGGAGAGCCCAGCGGAGGATTCGCTGGTTGGAGGTCTTGTTGGTTTGGATGAACGTGAGTGGGTTATGGTCGGTGAAGACTAGGGTTGTTTGTGGGCAAGACTGGAGGTAACATTCAAACTTCTTTATTGCCAACACCAGAGCCAGGGCCTCCTTCTCTATGGTCGAGTAGTTGGTCTGATGTTTTTTCAACTTGGCGGAGTAATATGCCACAGGGTGAAGGACATCAGTGGTTGGGTCGGGTTGTAGGAGCACAGCCCCCACTCCGACACCACTAGCGTCGATTTGCAGATGGAAGGGCAAGGTGTAGTCAGGGGGGTGGACTACAGGCTTAGAGGCAAGGAAGGCTTTGAGGCGGTGGAAAGACTGGTCGCACTTCTGGTTCCAGATGTAAGGGACCGCAGAACTGGTAAGGTCTGTGAGGGGTCCGGCCACGCTGGAGAAGTTACTGCAGAACCGACGGTAGTAGCCGCACATCCCCAGGAAGCGCATGAGTTCCTTCCTCGTCCTTGGAGTGGGGAAGGACAAGATGGCTTCAACGTTTGCGTCCTTGGGTCTCACCATACCATGCCCAACGATATGTCCCAGGTAAGTCACTGAGGCCCGGCCAAAAGCAGATTTAGCCAGGTTTATGGTGAATCCAGTCTCTTGCAGTCGTGCAAACAGTATCTCCAAACGCACCAGATGTTCGTCCCAGCTGTCCGACACCACCACCAGGTCATCCAGGTAGGCGAACGTCCCACCTAGGTCCTGAATAAGGTAGTTTATGGCCCTCTGGAATGTGGCCGGAGCATTAGAAAAGCCAAACGCCATAACTAAATATTGAAAAAGACCAAATGGAGTTATAAATGCCGAGATTATTTTTGCCCTATCCGTGAGTCCTACTTGATAATATCCTTTCAACAGGTCCACGGTTGATATAAACTTGGCACAGCCTATGCTGTCTATTATATCTTCAATCAAAGGTAAAGGGTAGGAGTCAGAGACAGTGACCTGGTTCACTTTACGATAATCTGTACAGAAACGAAAGGTGCCATCGGGTTTTGGAATGAGAAGGCAAGGTGAAGCCCAGGGGGAGGTACTAGGCTCAGCTAAGTTATGCTTTAACAAAAAATCTACCTCCTTTTTCATAATCTCTTTTTTTTGTGGATTAAGTCGATATGCTGATTGCCTAATGGGTTGTACATCATCTGAGATTAGCTTAATATCATGTTGAAGTATATTGCAAAACCCTGGGAGGTCTGACGTGACTTTAGGAAATGTTGATAATAACTTAGTGAGATCTTTTGCTTGAGATGGATGCAGAACAGAAAAATACTCATCCAAGTTGTTGAGTATGTGACTGTAAGCAGGGTTTTCTTTAGGTAGAGGGAAGTCTAAATTCTCCAATAGGTCCACGTCATCTGTCTCCGGCTCCGGCCCTGACAAAACCGTATGCAATACAGGTAGGCTTATAGCCTCTGGGATGTCTTCCTCTGACTGCCTGGAATGGTAAAGTTTCATGAGATTAATGTGAACAAGTTGTGAATCTTTTCTGCGATCAGGAGTATGGACTATATAGTTGAGAGGAGATAGTTTATTAGCATTGACTTGACAGTTTTGATGGAACCGTTCCAAGCAACCTTGGGACGGTGGGTGGTAAGCCGAAGATGTACAATGGTCCACACTGAGGTCTTTCATCACCTGTTTGAACAAAGATGGATCAGATTGTTGGGCTGAAATGAGCTCATCCTTAATAATGGTCTTATTGTACAGATCTTCTGTGGGTAGGAAGATATTGGAGGTGGTTTTAGATGAAGAGGGCCCATTTCGCACACTCTGCGACCGGGTGACAGCACAAGATGGGAAAAGATGAGGAATAGTTTCTTTAAGGTCAGTGGTGGAGTTGACAGGTAAGGGAGAGTCGACTGTCTTTATGTTAGGAACCACTAGATCTCCTACCAAGTCATTACCCAATAATAAATGAATGCCGCACACAGGCATTGGGTCTTTCCTAATGGCTATTTGCACTTCCCAGTAATCAAGGGACATTGGAGGTGCACTTTAGCTAAAGGATAGGAAGAATGGGACGAGAGATCTGAAATTAGAACACACTCATTTGTAAATGCGGTAGATATATCAGGAATGACGTTAAACAGGAGGATAGATTGTGCTGCGCCCGTATCACGTAGTATACGAATAGGGAAAGAACGAGACCCCTCTATGATTGAAATTTTTCCCTCATAGGTGAATGAAGAGAAGAGATCCTGATGGGGCCTTTCCACATTGGTGTTTGCTATTGGTTTGGATTTGGGATCCAGGGAACTACTTTTAGCAATTCGACACTTTGGGTGTTTACAAGTCTGGATCGTATGGCCTGGGATTTTACAGTAAGAACAAGTAAGCTTGGTTGCATCGGGGGGAGTAGGTGTGGGACCTTTCGACCTACCACTCACGCCCCCACGGTTATCATCAGAGGAGGACCTAACATGTCGGGAAGTACCACGTTCTCTACTGCCCAGTGACTCCACCAACAAAGCGTACGCATCAGCCAGCTCAGCAGCACGCCCTAAATTAACCTCTCCACGCTCCTCCACATGCTTCAAGATGTGAAATGGTATCTTGCTTTTCCACTCCTCCAGGACTACCAAATTTAACAAATCCTGAAATGTGGAGGTCTCTGTAGCCTCTAACCACTTCTTAAAAAACCTAAGCTTTTCTTGAGCAAACTCAACAAAGTTGTGTGAAAATGGTTTGGTTAGTTTACGAAACTTCTGCCGGTATCCATCTGGCGTGATAGCATAAGAGGTGAGGATATTCTTTTTTACGTTATCATAGTCATCAGTCTGGTCTAAACAGTTATAAACTCTACGAGCCTTACCATATAATTTAGGAACTAATACTGACACCCACTGGTCCTTTGGCCACTCATTCTTCACGGCTATTTTCTCAAAAGTCCTAAATGACCCGTCCATATCGGATTCATCAAACCCGGGAACAAGGGAAGAAGCAGTAGCAGGGTTAAAAGCAGCGAGTTTCTCTTTTAGTGCCACTTCTTTTGATTTAAACTCCGATGTTAAGGTGACTTCTGTCTCTCTCACCTGTAGTTCTTTCAGTTTAACCTCCTGCTCCAACTTGGCCTGTTCCGACCTTCCCTCATGCTCCAACTTTTGCTCCAACTTGGCCTGTTCCAACATTCCCTCATGCTCCAACTTGGCCTGTTCCAACTTGGCCTGTTCCAACTTTTCCTCCTGCTCCAACTTGGCCTGTTCCAACTCGAGTTCTTTCATTTTAATTTGGAACTCGAACCTAGCTCGTTCTAGTTCTAAGGCGCCTATTCGTTGTGTTTCTTCTTGAGGGCTAGCCAGACCTGAGGCAACTTCTGAGTGAGGAGGGGTGGTGGATAGTGGTTGAAGTTTCTTGGACATGGGCGTTAATCTGTCAACAGCGGATTCTTTTAAAACTTCTTGTTGAACCAACACTTCAATCACATGATTTTTTAACATTTCCTTAGTCAGTTGCTGTGAAAATGGGATATTGTAATAGTTGGCTATTTCTTTCCATTCTTTCTTCAGGATATTAACACGTAATTTAGCTACGGAAGGATTTTCAATAAAATCCTGGAGATCAAAACATGAGGTGGCCATTGTTAAGAAAAATAGGATAAATTAACTAATGGTCAAAAGATAAGATAAGTGGATAACCCTAGAAAATATCACGGCAGTGGACAACCAGAAAGTCCCGGAAACTAACCAAGTTATACCTAGGGAAATTACACTTATGATTATTGTTCTTCTGAGAAGATCCTTAGATAAGGACAAGAGACTTGAAAGAGGTAGGGCGTATTACGGCATTAATATAAAGATCCGGATTAACAACCCTGATATACTTGAAAGAGGAAGGGCGTATTACGGCATTAATATAAAGATCCGGATTAACAGCCCTGGAGTTTGGTATGATTGACCCTGAATGAGATAATGAGAAGAACAATAATTGAGGCTTTATAATTATGGGGTCCTGGTAGAGCGGGGCGTCCCAAGATATCACTTCACCCTAAACTAGTTACTATGGAACAGCCTACTCTGGAGTGAGGGTACGGCATTAAACAGATCCGGATTCTTCCCAACACTCGATAAGACTTACCACACGACTGCCACGTGTAATAACAGGTAAGCCTTATGACACTTGGAACCTATTATCCTACGTCTGTCACTCTTACTGTACGATAATACCAATATATGCACACACATATGAAGGAAACTTTAAACCACCGTAAAGCAATTGTAAACAGAAGTGACTGGGAGGGGTAATTAACAACGAGTAACAAGGGAGGAAGGAATATGGTACTTAAGGTCGTGTCCTGTCACGGTCGCCATTTGTTACGAGTTGGGGATTTAGAACATAGTTATACGTCTACCCAGATCCCAACAGGTAACAACAAAAAAAAACAAAGACAATCGGACTATAAAAGGGTAGACAAAGGATGCGAGTTTTTGCTGTATATAATAAAGTACCATAAATTCCTTAACAAAATATTCAACTTATAAACTACCCTTAACCAAACTTAACCTAAACATGAACAGTATATACATAGTAATAAAACATAAAACAATAGTGAAGCAATGTGGAGGTGGGAGAGGCAATACAAGATTACAAATACTTAAGTGAGGAGCTGAGATGGCTGACGAGCAAGGCTGAGTATGGTAGAAGACGGTAGGTAGTCACTGTGCCGTAGGTTTCCAGGATAGGTGATCCTGTGGTCGCTTCCCAGAGTGAAGTGTCCTCTCCTCGAATTGGAGCTGACGAAGTAGACTGAGGCGGTGACGCAACAACCAGGATATGGAGAAGGGAAACCCGGGAGTGGTAACTAAGACGAGTCATACTCGTGTTTCGTCCCTAGATGGCGTTGCTCGTGGTGCTGGGTAGGTAGATGAAGACAATCGGTGGAGGGGTTCGTAACACAGGTCACACGAGAGGGTATAACCGGATACAGGAGGGGGTATAACGGGTCACACGAGAGGGTATAACCGGATACAGGAGGGGGTATAACAGGTCACACGAGAGGGTATAACCGGATAGAGGAGGGGGTATAACGGGTCACACAAGAGGGTATAACCGGATACAGGAGGGGGTATAACGGGTCACACGAGAGGGTATAACCGGATACAGGAGGGGGTATAACGGATCACACGAGAGGGTATAACCGGATACAGGAGGGGGTATAACGGGTCACACGAGAGGGTATAACCGGATACAGGAGGGGGTATAACGGGTCACACGAGAGGGTATAACCGGATACAGGAGGGGGTATAACGGGTCACACGAGAGGGTATAACCGGATACAGGAGGGGGTATAACAGGTCACACGAGAGGGTATAACCGGATACAGGAGGGGGTATAACGGGTCACACGAAAGGGTATAACCGGATACAGGAGGGGGTATAACAGGTCACACGAGAGGGTATAACCGGATACAGGAGGGGGTATAACGGGTCACACGAGAGGGTATAACCGGATACAGGAGGGGGTATAACAGGTCACACGAGAGGGTATAACCGGATACAGGAGGGGGTATAACGGGTCACACGAGAGGGTATAACCGGATACAGGAGGGGGTATAACGGGTCACACGAGAGGGTATAACCGGATACAGGAGGGGGTATAACGGGTCACACGAGAGGGTATAACCGGATACAGGAGGGGGTATAACGGGTCACACGAGAGGGTATAACCGGATACAGGAGGGGGTATAACGGGTCACACGAGAGGGTATAACCGGATACAGGAGGGGGTATAACGGGTCACACGAGAGGGTATAACCGGATACAGGAGGGGGTATAACGGGTCACACGAGAGGGTATAACCGGATACAGGAGGGGGCATAACGGGTCACACGAGAGGGTATAACCGGATACAGGAGGGGGTATAACGGGTCACACGAGAGGGTATAACCGGATACAGGAGGGGGTATAACGGGTCACACGAGAGGGTATAACCGGATACGTGAGAGGGTATAACGGGTCACAAGAGGGGTATAACCGGACACTGAAGAGGGACTAACCGAAGTCACAGGAGGAAACTAATATCACCAAGGCGGAGGTTCTGACACCACGTAAGACCTCCGCTCCTGCTGCATGCTCTTGTCTACGCTAACCTGTCTAGAAACAGCACCAGTATAGGGCGAGTTACTCCTGGGGCAGAACACCGGGCGGAACTGGGATGATGTACTGTATTCTTAAAAAACGCCTCACATTGACAGCAACACTTAATTATGATCTAACTTGCCAATTTAGTGCGAATTATTCTTAGTTTTTTATTTCGATTGTATCTATGATCACAATTTATATATCGCTTCCTCTTTCCCCATTCCGTCCCCAGGTGCTGCGGGAGCCTCAAGGGTGGTGACTCTTTAATAATTGTCACGATATCTCAGGCACCTTCAGTCAGGAAGCTGAAATTTGCACACAACAGTGGAAGTTATTTTGTAAAATACATTTTCTTTTACTCCATATGAACGCACAAAAATATTACTAATTTTTGCTAAAGTGCTGCATAAATATAAATGAAAATGAAAAACCTTTTAAGTGCTGCACTTGGAGCTAATATTAATAAGCTGCTTAAAGAAAGTGTAGCAGAGAGCTGGAGTCTTAAATTAAAGTTTGAAGCAACAAGTTTTAAGTCACCGAATGAACTTTGACTTTAAGTTTTTACCAATCTCTATGTACTGTATAAAACTTTGCAGAAAAAAATCGTAAGAATCATATCTCATAAGTGCCATGTTGACATGTCAGTGCTTTATCATCCCCTACACTACAGTAACACCACCAGCAATAACCTGACCTACATGGCAGTGTGACCTTGACCTTCAACTGATCTTCACCAAAAACATGGACGCCTACATGACATTTCCCCAAAATCCCACCCAAAAGTTTAAGTTTAATCATTTTTAACATTTAGTAGTCCATTTTCAATTATAAACGTAAACAAACAAAATCACACAATTATCAGATCAAAATTGTTGCCGAGTTACTCTAAATAACATGCATACATGCTCAACCAATCACAAATTCTGGGTATTATGCCAAATAACAAGATAATTTTTGTAATATATACCAAACAAACTTATACTATGAACGCACCCAGTAACCGTCGTGACCGGCTGGCGTGGGAACTCTGCCACGCCGGGCAAGTTAACTTGTCAGTCCTAAATCCTAGTTCATTTTTTCCGGTTTCTTTTTTCCTTTACAATTTACAACACCGCGTTCATCACATTACACTTCCTTTGCACTCTACACCAACATGCTTGACACATGTTAAATATTCTCAGAAAGTTCACAAATTAAGACAAATATGATCGTAAAATAGCAGAGGCAGGGGAGGTTATAATCCCCGAGACTATGGAGCACACTGCTAAGACCAGAAGTTGTTCGATTACGTTCGTTTTATTTTTTTAGTTAAGGTACAGTAGATGTGACTCACCTGTTGTGTTATGTATTAATTACCAAGATCTGATAACTAAGTTTCTTCATTTGATAACTTTAAGAACTAGGAAAGGAATACTTGAATATGAACTAAATTTGTATAACTATTTAAGAAAATAATTCCATCACTTTGCAACCTAATAATACTTACTGCATTAAAAAATACGGCAACAGATATTCTTGGGTATTCAATGATTAATCTAGTGATCATTTTAGCAAAATATTAAGGTAAAAACTGATCTAAGCGGGCCTGTGTAACCAGTGGGGTTCCCCAGGGGTCAGTACTGGGCCCACTCTTGTTCATAATCTCTATAAACAATATAGATACTGGGATCAGCAGGGACATATGCAAGTTTGCGGATGACACCAAAATAGGGCGGCAGATTAATTCAGGGTATGATGCAAATGCACAACAGGAGGATTTAAATAAACTGCATGAGTGGTCAGAAAAATGGCAAATGAAATTCAACACCATCGAGTGCAGCGTACTTAACATTAGAAGAACAAATACTGTCAATGATTACAGCCTTAACAACATCAACCTAGAGAAGTCGACTTGTGAAAGCGACTTAGGGGTACTTGTAAGCCCGGACCTACGGCCTAGAAAACAGTATGTTAAGGTTCAAAATAAGGCAAACAGAGTATTAGGTTTTATATCTAGAAGTGTAAGTAATAAGCGTGCAGAGGTCTTGTTGCAACTATATCTTGCGCTAGTCAGGCCGCACCTCGATTATGGGGTTCAGTTCTGGTGCCCTTATTATATAGAATGGATATCAATTCACTGGAGTGAGTGCAGCAAAGAATGACGAAAATGATTCCGGGACTTAAAAACCTTCCATATCAAGATAGGTTAAAGAAACTAACCTTGCATTCCCTAGAAAGATGAAGAGTGCGGGGAGATATGCTAGAAGCATTTAAGTGGGTGAAAGGAATCAATAAAAGAGATATAGATAAAGTTCTTATAATATCCGAGCACGATAGGACTCGTAGCAACGGATTTAAGTTGGATAAGTTTAGGAGGGAGATAGGAAGGAACTGGTTCACAAATAGGGTGGTAGACAAGTGGAACAAGCTACGAGAGTGGTGTGCGGCCGCAACGCTACGAGAGAGGTGTGCGGCCTCAAGGCTACGAGAGAGGTGTGAGGCCGCTCCGCTACTAGAGAGGTGTGCGGCCGCTCCGCTACGAGAGAGGTGTGCGGCCTCAACGCTACGAGAGAGGTGTGCGGCCGCAACGCTACGAGAGAGGTGTGCGGCCGCAACGCTACGAGAGAGGTGTGCGCCGCTCCGCTACGAGAGAGGAGTGCGGCCGCTCCGCTGCGAGACGTGTGTGGCCTCAACGCTACTAGAGAGGTGTGCGGCCGCTCCGCTACTAGAGAGGTGTGCGGCCGCTCCGCTACGAGAGAGGAGTGCGGACGCTCCGCTGCAAGAGAGGTGTGCTTACGCAACCCTACGAGTGAGGTGTGCGGCCTCAACGCCACGAGAGGTGTGTAGCCGTTCAGCTACTAGAGAGGTATGCGGCCTCAACGCACCGAGAGAGGTGTGCTGCCTCAACGCTACGAGAGAGGTGTGCTTCCGCAACCCTACAAGAGAGGTGTGCGGCCTCGGAGCTACGAGAGAGGTGTGTAGCCGCTCCGCTACTAGAGAGGTGTGCGGCCTCAACGCTACGAGAGGTGTGCGGCCTCAACGCTACGAGAGAGGTGTGCGGCCTCAACGCTACGAGAGAGGTGTGCGGCCGCTCAGCTACAAGAGGTGTGCGCCGCTCCGCTGCAATCGAGGTGTGCGGCCGCTCACAGCTACTAAAGAGGTGTGCGGCCTCAACGCACCGAGAGAGGTGTGCTGCCTCAACGCTACGAGAGAGGTGTGCGGCCTCAACGCTACGAGAGAGGTGTGCGGCCTCAACGCTACGAGAGAGGTGTGCGGCCTCAACGCTACGAGAGAGGTGTGCTGCCTCAACGCTACGAGAGAGGTGTGCGGCCTCAACGCTACGAGAGAGGTGTGCGGCCTCAACGCTACGAGAGGTGTGCTGCCTCAACGCTACAAGAGAGGTGTGCGGCCGCAACGCTACGAGAGAGGTGTGCGGCCGCAACGCTACGAGAGAGGTGTGCGGCCGCAACGCTACGAGAGAGGTGTGCGGCCTCAACGCTACGAGAGAGGTGTGCGGCCTCAACGCTACGAGAGAGGTGTGCGGCCTCAACGCTACGAGAGAGGTGTGCGGCCGCAACGCTACGAGAGAGGTGTGCGGCCTCAACGCTACGAGAGAGGTGTGCGGCCTCAACGCTACGAGAGAGGTGTGCGGCCTCAACGCTACGAGAGAGGTGTGCTGCCTCAACGCTACGAGAGGCGTTTCGGCCACACACTTCTCTCATAACACAAAAAGTGTATTGTAACAATAAAAATACTCAAATCGTATTTGTATTATACAATATCATAAGCGTGGCGTGTGGTCCCGGGCCCCATAAAGTACAACAGATAATACAGACTGTGTTATCTGTTGTACTTTATGGGGCGTCATTTTATTAATACTGACCCAGACTTACAGCACCCCCACTGAGGTCAATTCAAAATTTCACCATTCATACTGTAAATATAATTAATGAAGGTTGGAACTTCTCAAATTAGTAATAACTTAAGCTCAGTTTATTACCATAGTGATGACAGTTTAAGTGTAGTGATGATGGGTAGTGTTGATTATAGTGATGATAGATGTTGTTATATGTAGTGATGATGGATGGTGTTATATGTAGTGATGATGGATGGTGTTACATGTCGTGATGATGGATGATGTTATATGTAGTGAAGATGGATGGTGTTATATGTAGTGATGATGGATGGTGTTATATGTAGTGATGACGGGTGGTGTTATATGTAGAGATGATGGATGGTGTTATATGTAGTGATGATGGATGGTGTTATATGTAGTAATGATGATGGATGTTGTTATATGTAGTGATGATGGGTGGTGTTATATGTAGTGATGATGGATGGTGTTATATGTAGTGATGATGGATGGTGTTATATGTAGTGATGATGGATGATGTTATATGTAGTGATGATGGATGGTGTTATATGTAGTGATGATGGATGGTGTTATATGTAGTGATGATGGATGATGTTATATGTTGTGATGATGGGTGGTGTTATATGTAGTGTTGATGGATGGTATTATATGTAGTGATGATGGATGGTGTTATATGTAGTGATGATGGATGATGTTATATGTAGTGATGATGATGGGTGGTGTTATATGTAGTGATGATGGATGATGTTATATATAGTGATGATGGGTGGTGTTATATGTAGTGTTGATGGATGGTATTATATGTAGTGATGATGGATGGTGTTATATGTAGTGATGATGGGTCGTGTTATATGTAGTGATGATAGTTTAAGTATAGTGATGATGGGTAGTGTTATGTATAGTGATGATGGATGGTGTTATATGTAGTGATGATGGATGGTGTTATATGTAGTGATGATGGATCGTGTTATATGTAGTGATGATAGTTTAAGTATAGTGATGATGGGTAGTGTTAAGTATAGTGATGATGGGTGGTGTTAAGTATATGATGGATGGTGTTATATGTGGTGATGATGGATGGTGTTAAGTATAGTGATGATGGGTGGTGTAATATGTAGTGATGATGGGTGGTGTTAAGTGTAGTGATGGGTGGTGTTAAGTATAGTGATGATGGGTGGTGTTAAGTATAGTGATGGTGGATGGTGTTATATGTAGTGATGATGGATGGTGTTAAGTATAGTGATGATGCATGGTGTTAATTATAGTGATGATGGGTGGTGTTATATGTAGTGATGAGTGGTGTTAGGTATAGTGATGATGGATGGTGTTAAATGGAGTGATGATTGGTGATGTTAAGTATAGTGATAATGGACGGTGTTAAGTATAGTGATGATAGATGGTGTTATAGGTAGTGATGATGGATGGGGTTATGTATAGTGATGATTTATGGCATAACATGCAGTGATGATGATATGTATATGTGCACACAGGGCGGTGTAATGCATCTAGTGTGGTAGCATTATGTTGGGTGTTATATCTAGAAGTGTAAGTAATAAGAGTGCAGAGGTCATATTGCAGCTATATCTTGCGTTAGTCAGGCCGCACCTCGATTATGTTGTTCAGTTCTGGTGCCCTATTATAGAATAGATATCAATTCATTGGAGTCAGTACAGCGAAGAATGACGAAAGTGATTCCGGGAATTAGAAACCTTCCATATCAAGATAGATTAAAGAAACTAAACTTGCGTTCCCTAGAAAGACGATGAGTGCGGAGAGATATGATAGAAGTATTGAAGTGGGTGAAAGGAATCAATAAAAGAGATATCGATAAAGTTCTTATAATATCTGAGCAGGATAGTACTCGTAGCAACGGATTTAAGTTGGATAAGTTTAGGAGGGAGATAGGAAGGAACTGGTTCACAAATAGGGTGGTAGACGAGTGGAACAAGCTTAGCAACTTTGTAGCAAGTGCTGGAATGCTGGAAAGTTTTAAAAGGAGGCTAGATAGATTCATGGATGATAGAGAGTGGTAGTAACTCTCGACAGGAGCTGCCATGCACAGGCTAACCGGCCTATTGCAGACTCCTTATTTTCTTATGTTCTTATAACATCACCTCAAAGACGAAGACTGAAAAACTACTTAAAATCAATTAAATTCAATTGTTTCGCTATTATCCATTTTCGCCACGTATTTATGGGATTCAAAATGCTCAGAATAGCGAGATCTAAATGTTTCAGTAGTTTATAACTACCTTAACCCATCCTAACGTTAGTAACTTAAAATACTAAAATTCGCTGAATGACCTAAACGATAATAGAAAAAAATCAACAGGGAGGAGGAACGCGAACTTGGCGGTCCAAGATGGCGGTCCGAGCGGAACACCCAGTTTTCACTCTCAACATGAACAAAGGAAAACGAAAAGGCTAAGATTTAACGAGTGTGTTCCAGCCTTAACACCAAGTTGAGGAATTTTTTTCCCATTAAAGATAAAAGATTTCTTATTGTTCCTTTAAACCACAACACACGCCGACAAGAAGAGCGTCTTACCTGACTCCTCAAGAAGGCGCGGTGCACCCGGTGTCCTGCCACTTTCCTTCACCGTTAAGACACTTAGTAAACACTTCACTATATGTATCCACCTTTTTCCCAGGAGGTCTTCTGTGTGTGATCACAGCGTGGAAATTCAACATATAACGCACTGCATTAAATTACCAATACAATTAATAAAGTCACAGAGAGCGGTGAGCGTCCATGCACCGCCCCAGGGTGTCGCGCGGTACTGAGTAGCGTCTCGTTTTAGGGAAAGTAATGTTACAAACATTACCACGACTGAACTCCAAAGAGTCCAAAACCAATCATTTATTGGTGATACGAAGCGACCAAAACTAACCTAACTTTACCCAAATTTCCCAAAGATCATCACGGTATGTTTCGTTACCATACGTTAGCTTCATATCGTCTGCTTTGAGAAAAATTGTGAGATCATCATTCTTGGTTGTGATAAATTTCCAACATTAGTTATCTTTGTTCGAAAGTTCTTTCATCGAATGATTCAATTTGTTTGAAAAAGTTTCGGATTCTCATTGATACGAAAATCATAGACACTTCAGATCATTAAGGAAAATGAACTTCTCGAATAACGAACTTTCGAAAAAATATTTGTTGTGATAGCTGATAAGTAGTGAGCAGCCTAGTCCTCTCCTATGGGGAGGAAGCCTGCCTTCGACACAAGCTTTGAGTGTTATTTATTAACGTTTAAATGGTTTTTGTGAAAGTTCTATTTTATTTATTATGTTTTTAACTTGCAATATTTTATTTTAGTCTTTTAAACATTAAATTTAATTCGGCGAAATATAGCCTACGCTGTTGCGTCGCCAGGGATGTAATTACCACAATCAATCAGCCTAGTGTCTCTTAAGAGGTGGCCGACACAGCGTCAACATTACCACACAAACCATTAAGTTCCTCTCTCGGTATTTGAAAGGGAAGTGATTGCCATATGTAGCGAGAGTTTTCAGCATTATTTGTATGTGTTACAAAACACCAATGTAACTTACGGGACAAACTTACCATCTGTTGACACTGTTATGATGAGACTATGATTGGGATACAAATATTACTGAAAATTATGGAAGAATTATTATTTTTTCATTGTATAAAAACTTTGCTCCAAGGTTATGATGACCTTTAACTTTGTATAAGATTAAATTATCTATTCTTTTAATGTAGTACAGTGTTCATGTCAAAATGAACTATTTTATTGGTGTAAAATAATTAATGTGTTGTTATAACTTTTATAACTTTTTGTAACCCCAGAAGGGGATGGCATAGGTGAGGGTGGGAGTAGTATACTGCACAGTCCTTTTGATGTAATAGTTTTATTGTCTATAAAATAATACAATTTCAATATCAGTATTTGAACACACGAGAAGGTCCTTGGTGATGAGGCATTCATGAATACATTGTACTTTGCAAGTTTGTATATAATAAAAGACGTCTGGGGTTAGTACCGGTTTACATAAGCTGGAGGTGACTGTGGCTTAAGCCTGAGTGTACTGGTGAGGTGTGACCCATTTGTAAACGCCACACACCTTGATCCGGGCGAATAGTGGCCGTTACACCCTCTGGCCCCCACACACCCTCTGGCTCCCACACACCCTCTGGTCCTTACAAACGATATTGCCTCACATATCCTGTGGCCCTCGTACACTCCATGGCCCTCACATGCTCTGTAGTCCTAACACACCCTGTGACCTTAGCACACCCTGTGGCCCTCACACACCCTGTGACCCTCACACACCCTGTGACCCTCACACACCCTGTGACCCTCACACACCCTGTGACCTCACACACCCTGTGGCCTTCACACACCCTGTGACCTTCACACACCCTGTGACCCTCACCCCTGTGCACTCACACCCTGTGGCCTTCACACACCCTGTGACCCTCACACACCCTGTGACCTTCACACACCCTGTGCCCTCAATCTCTCTGTGACCTTGGCACACCTGTGGACCACTCACACCCTGTGACCCTCACACACCCTGTGACCCTCACACACCCTGTGACCTTCACACACCCTCTGGCCCTCACACTCCTGTGACCTTGCACACCCTGTGTCCCTCACACACCCTGTGTCCTTCACACACCCTGTGACCCTTACACGCCCTGTGACCCTCACACACCCTGTGTCCTTCACACACCCTGTGACCCTCACACACCCTATGACCTTCACACACCCTCTAGCCCTCAATCTCTCTGTGACCTTGGCACACGCTGTGGACCACTCACACCCTGTGACCCTCACACACCCTGTGACCCTCACACACCCTGTGATCTTCACACACCCTCTGGCCCTCAATCACCCTGTGACCTTGGCACAACCTGTGGCCCACACATACCCTGTGGCCCTCACATACCCTGTGGCTCTCACACACCCTGTGGGCCTAACATACCCTATGGCCCTCACACACCCTGTAGCCCTCACATATCCTCTAGCCCTCTCACAACCTGTGGCCCTCACACACCCTGTGACCTTAGCACACCCTGTGGCCCTCACACACCCTGTTGCCTTCACACACCCTGTGGCCTTCACACACCCTGTGGCCCTTACATACCCTGTAGCCCTCACGCACCCTGTTGGCCTCTCATACCCTCTGGACCTGGCCCTTAGACACTCTATGGCCCTTACACGTACTGTGGCCCCCGCATATCTTCTGGTTCCTCACACACCCTGTGGCCCTCACACACCCTATGGCCCTCACACACCCTGTGCCACCACACACACCCTGTGACCCTTACACACACACAAACACACACACACCCTGTCACCCTCACACACACACACACACTCCCGGCAATCCTCACATACCCTATGGCCCGCACACACCCTGTGGCCCTCACACACCCGTTGGCCCTCACATACCCTGTGGCCCTCACACACCCGTTGGCCCTCACATACCCTGTGTTCCTCACATACCCCGTGGCCCGCACATACCCTGTGGCCCTCACACACCCGTTGGCCCTCACATACCCTGTGTTCCTCACATACCCCGTGGCCCACACATACCCTGTGGCCCTCACACACCCGTTGGCCCTCACATACCCGGTGGCTCTTATATACCTAGTGTTCCTCACACACCCAGTGGCCCTCACACACCCTGTGGCCCTCACATACCCTGTGGCCCTCACACACCCGGATGCCTTCACACACCCTGTGGCCCTCACACACCCTGTGGCCCTCACATACCCGTTGGCCCTCACATACCCGGTGGCCTTTATATACCCGGTGTTCCTCACACACCCAGTGGCCCTCACACACCTTGTGGCCCTCACATACCCTGTGGCCCTCACACACCCGGATGCCTTCACACACCCTGTGGCCCTCACACACCCTGTGGCCCTCACATACCCTGTGGCTCTCACACACCCGTTGGCCCTCACATATCCTGTGTTCCTCACATACCCCGTGGCCCGCACATACCCTGTGGCCCTCACACACCCGTTGGCCCTCACATACCCTGTGTTCCTGACATACCCCGTGGCCCGCACATACCCTGTGGCCCTCACACACCCTGTGGCCCTCACACACCCGTTGGCCCTCACATACCCGGTGGCCTTTATATACCCGGTGTTCCTCACACACCCAGTGGCCCTCACACACCCTGTGGGCCTAACTTACCCTATGGCCCTCACATACCCTGTGGCCCTCACACACCCGTTGGCCCTTACATATCCTGTGTTCCTCACATACCCCGTGGCCCGCACATACCCTGTGGCCCTCACACACCCGTTGGCCCTCACATACCCGGTGGCCCTCACATACCCGGTGTTCCTCACACACCCAGTGGCCCTCACACACCCTGTGGCCTTCACATACCCTGTGGTCCTCACACACCCGGATGCCTTCACACACCCTGGTTGCCTCACATAACCCTGTGGGCCTCATATAACCCTCTGGCCCTCACACACCCTGTGGCCCTCACATACCCTGTGGCCCTCACACACCCGGATGCTTTCACACACCCTGTGGCCCTCACATACCCGGTGGCCCTTATATACCCTGTGTTCTTCACACA
>CAUDMG010001709.1:10000-89159 GCA_958450375.1 Homarus gammarus
ATGCTGTGGTTGTGGTTGAAATTGTTGTTGATGTATAAGGAAGCAAAGATTAAAACAGAAGTTAACAAACTTAACACTTTATTAAACCATCAATAATATTTTGACAAATTTTTACAAAGAAATAATTTTTTCGTCGGAAAAAATTTATAATCAGTAGTAACACTGACTTCTGTGGTTGTAGCGCTCACCACCGTGGTTGTAGCGCTCACCACCGTGGTTGTAGCGCTCACCACCGTGGTTGTAGCGCTCACCACCGTGGCTGTAGCGCTCACCACCGTGGCTGTAGCGCTCACCACCGTGGCTGTAGCGCTCACCACCGTGGTTGTAGCGCTCACCACCGTGGTTGTAGCGCTCACCACCGTGGCTGTAGCGCTCACCACCGTGGCTGTAGCGCACACCACCGTGGCTGTAGCGCTCACCACCGTGGTTGTAGCGCTCACCACCGTGGCTGTAGCGCTCACCACCGTGGCTGTAGCGCTCACCACCGTGGTTGTAGCGCTCACCACCGTGGTTGTAGCGCTCACCACCGTGGTTGTAGCGCACACCACCGTGGTTGTAGCGCACACCACCGTGGTTGTAGCGTTCACCACCGTGGCGGTAGCGCTCACCACCGTGGTTGTAATAGGTGGTCTGGTTGTGGCAGGCAGGTTGTTCGCAACGCTGGACAGAGATGCACTTCCATTGGCCGTCTACCGGCCTGCCGTCCAGGCTGAGGGCCAGCTTGTAGAACCATATGTTCTTGTATGTGGCGGTGGCTGTACCTCGATGATCTCCGTCAGATCCTAGGGGAAGGTCGAGGTCAACGAGACCTCCTTTGGAGTCCATCAATTCATACACATCCTCTTCATTAAAGAAGTAAGGAATATTGCTGACCTTAAGAACAAAGCCGTTTGAGTTGTCCGTCATGTAAGTCATTTTGAACTGAATTTTAATTGTACTCCTTTTAGTATGCCAACCACCTGAAGTGAGAATTGAGGGAGTTTTTGTTTTTTCCCGGCAATTACGAGGCTTTTGGGGGAAATAGGTATAGGGAAATCGATGTACTGTAGTGTAGTGTACTCGTACTAGTGTAGATGAGAGTGTCGTTGATATAGTGCAGTGTAGAGGATAGTGTGGTGGATATAGTGTTGTGTAGATGATAGTGGGGTGGATATAGTGTAGTGTAGATGATAGTGGGGTGGATATAGTGTAGATGATAGTGGGGTGGATATAGTGTAGATGATAGTTGGGTGGATATAGTGTTGTGTAGATGATAGTGGGGTGGATATAGTGTAGATGATAGTGGGGTGGATATAGTGTAGTGTAGATGATAGTGGGGTGGATATAGTGTAGTGTAGATGATAGTGGGGTGGATATAGTGTAGATGATAGTGGGGTGGATATAGTGTAGTGTAGATGATAGTGGGGTGGATATAGTGTAGATGATAGTGGGGTGGATATAGTGTAGTGTAGATGATAGTGGGGTGGATATAGTGTAGATGATAGTGGGGTGGATATAGTGTAGTGTAGATGATAGTGGGGTGGATATAGTGTAGTGTAGATGATAGTGGGGTGGATATAGTGTAGTGTAGATGATAGTGGGGTGGATATAGTGTAGATGATAGTGGGGTGGATATAGTGTAGTGTAGATGATAGTGGGGTGGATATAGTGTAGATGATAGTGGGGTGGATATAGTGTAGTGTAGATGATAGTGGGGTGGATATAGTGTAGTGTAGATGATAGTGGGGTGGATATAGTGTAGATGATAGTGGGGTGGATATAGTGTAGTGTAGATGATAGTGGGGTGGATATAGTGTAGATGATAGTGGGGTGGATATAGTGTAGTGTAGATGATAGTGGGGTGGATATAGTATAGATGATAGTGTGGTGGATATAGTGTAGTGTAGATGATAGTGGGGTGGATATAGTGTAGTGTAGATGATAGTGGGGTGGATATAGTGTAGATGATAGTGGGGTGGATATAGTGTAGTGTAGATGATAGTGGGGTGGATATAGTGTAGATGATAGTGGGGTGGATATAGTGTAGTGTAGATGATAGTGGGGTGGATATAGTGTAGATGATAGTGGGGTGGATATAGTGTAGTGTAGATGATAGTGGGGTGGATATAGTGTAGATGATAGTGTGGTGGATATAGTGTAGTGCAGATGATAGTGGGGTGGATATAGTGTAGTGTAGATGATAGTTGGGTGGATATAGTGTAGTGTAGATGATAGTGGGGTGGATATAGTGTAGATGATAGTGGGGTGGATATAGTGTAGATGATAGTGGGGTGGATATAGTGTAGATGATAGTGGGGTGGATATAGTGTAGATGATAGTGGGGTGGATATAGTGTAGTGTAGATGATAGTTGGGTGGATATAGTGTAGTGTAGATGATAGTGGGGTGGATATAGTGTAGATGATAGTGTGGTGGATATAGTGTAGTGCAGATGATAGTGGGGTGGATATAGTATAGTGTAGATGATAGTGGGATGGATATAGTGTAGATGATAGTGGGGTGGATATAGTGTAGTGTAGATGATAGTTGGGTGGATATAGTGTAGTGTAGATGATAGTGGGGTGGATATAGTGTAGTGTAGATGATAGTGGGGTGGATATAGTGTAGATGATAGTGTGGTGGATATAGTGTAGTGCAGATGATAGTGGGGTGGATATAGTATAGTGTAGATGATAGTGGGATGGATATAGTGTAGATGATAGTGGGGTGGATATAGTGTAGTGTAGATGATAGTGGGGTGGATATAGTGTAGATGATAGTGGGGTGGATATAGTGTAGTGTAGATGATAGTGGGGTGGATATAGTGTAGATGATAGTGTGGTGGATATAGTGTAGTGCAGATGATAGTGGGGTGGATATAGTGTAGTGTAGATGATAGTGGGGTGGATATAGTGTAGATGATAGTGGGGTGGATATAGTGTAGTGTAGATGATAGTGGGGTGGATATAGTGTAGTGTAGATGATAGTGGGGTGGATATAGTGTAGATGATAGTGGGGTGGATATAGTGTAGTGTAGATGATAGTGGGGTGGAGATAGTGTAGTGTAGATGATAGTGGGGTGGATATAGTGTAGATGATAGTGGGGTGGATATAGTGTAGATGATAGTGGGGTGGATATAGTGCAGTGTAGATGATAGTGTGGTTGATATAGTGTAGTGTAGATGATAGTGTGGTGGATATAGTGCAGGTCTTTCACCCCTTACCCTCCCTTCCTCCCTCCCTCCTTATCTCCTCCCTATAGTTCGTCATTTTGTCTCTCCCTGGGGACGTAATTTACAATACAGCCTGTCCAGACCCCCAGATCAAAGTTAATTTCTTGAGACTTATTGTACCATGAAATATTCACACACAGATCTCTCTCTCTCTTTCTCTCTCTCTCTCTCTCTCTCTCTCTCTCTCTCTCTCTCTCTCTCTCTCTCTCTCTCTCTAATACACATAGGTACAGGAAAATAAATACATAATAATCATCAATTGGTTTTCGTGAAGGTCTCATTCGTAAGTCTTATTGGAAAAGTTAATTGTTAAGGCTAATTAAAAAGTCTTAGTTGGTCTTAATTTGCAAAGTCTTAATGATACTGGTGAGTCCTATTGAGTTTTATTGCTCACTGGCTCAGTTTGGAGTCTCGCGATAGAGCCTATTTTAAATCTCTTTTTGCTTTTATCAATATATCGTGGGACAGTAGTCGCTAGGCTCATCTGTCAGTGATGACCAGGTGAAGTGGGAGGTGGGGAGGGGTGATTGAGGGGAGTGGAGGGGGAGGTGGGGAGGAGGGGGAGGTGGGGAGGGATGATTGAAAGGGGAGTGGAGGAGGAGGTAGGGAGGGATGATTGAGGGGAGTGGAGGGGGAGGTGAGGAGGAGGGGAGGTGGGGAGGGATGATTGAAAGGGGAGTGGAGAGGGAGGGGGAGTTGACGAGGGGTGATTGAGAGGGGAGTAAAGGGAGGGGAGAGGAAGAGTTGAGGGAAGTAGGTAAAGAAGGGGAAGAAGGGGGAGACTTCTTAATACACCTGTTAACACCTGAAATATTTAACCTTCAGGTATTTCTAAACACCTAAATATATTAAGGTTACTAATGCCTATCACTTATTACCTAACCTTCATATGTATTGAAACACCTGAGAGAAGAGTGCAATTACCTGTCACTAATGGGATAAATTACAGGTATTTTTAAACACCTGGGGGAACTAAGCCTCACTTATACCTGTCATTAATTAGCCAATCCATGGGTACATTACAATCACTAATCACTCCACCCAAAAGGCTTCAAATCTGAATGAACTGTGAACCTTAATTACACTTGACTCATTGTTTCAGCGTTAAATGATTCATTGAGTCAAACGAAGCGTGAATCTAACTGTTCGGAACTCAGGTTAACGAAGTGTGAAATGTTTGGTTGGTCAGTTTCTAATTGTTTGTTTTTTGTTGCTTCTTGTGGTATTATGCCTTAACAAACCTTGATTACTGGATGAACCTAGTGGTGGGTCTGTCTGTCTGTTTCTTTCTGTCTGTTTGTCTGTTTCTTTCTGTCTGTTTTTCTGTCTCTATCTTACTCTATATAACTCTGTTACTCATTCTCTATAACATGGTGGTGGGTCTGTCTGTTTATGTCTGTTTTTTTGTCTGTTTCTGTTTCTGTCCATCTGTTTCTCATTGTCTGTCTGTCTGTCTGTATCTCTTTTACTCTATATAACTCTGTCAGTATATAATTATCACTCATTTGCTGTAACCTCTCTCTCTCTCTCTCTCTCTCTCTCTCTCTCTCTCAGGTACTATCAGCAGGTCGTTGTGGCGGGGAGAGAGATAGAGGCCCAGATCATTACAGCTACGCCAGATTAATGGTTCTGACTGTGTTGTTGACGATGGCCCCCACACCCTCCTCTCGCCACTGTGGGCAGAAGGCGGGCGATAGCTTGTCTGGCGAAGGTCGTTTTAGTTTGTCACTCGTATCATAATAGGGATGAGATAATAAGGTAAGCGAAGGTTCGTCTGGCGAAGGTTGTGGCAAATGTTATTACCAGTGTCGTAACAAGGATGAGCGGGATAAGGTGAGCGAAGATTCGTCTGGCGAAGGTAAATTTCTTGTAGCATCTTAAGAGAAAAGGGTCAGTATAGGCATGAAGCTGGCGAACGTTCGTCTGGCGTAGGTTTCATAAACGTGTTCTTGCAGGGTAGATGGTGTCATTAACTTCACCATAAAGCACATTGAAACAACCTGTAAATGTCTCTTAATTAACTCAGTATTACCTTAAGATAAAATCGGATCACTATTAAAAGCTAACTAATTCCTTCAGTATAATAATTGGTTCCATTGAATTAAAAAAAAAGTTTCCTGTATCACCTAGAAATGTAATCGACTCAGTGTTTATAAAATACCTTAATGTAATCTACTCAGTGTTTATAAAATACCTTAATGTAATCGACTCAGTAAACACTACAGAAACATCCACCTTTAAAATATATAGACTCAGTAAACATGTACAGTAAAATAAAACTTTACATCATTATTCACTGTGAGTTTACAAGATTTACCAAAGAATTGTAGACATTCATTTTTTCCCCCCCAGTTTTATTCAAGTCGCTGCTGCCACAAGTAAAAATATCTTCCCTTCTGTTTTTTCCCCACATTTTTTTCCCATGAGACACAGAGATGGCTCGTCCTGGGGAAATTCAGAAGGGAAGTAGGAAGATGAATTTCCCTTTAATCCCCTCCTTTTTCCTTCTTTCCTTCTCTTTCCCTCTTTTATGATTCTCTTCTGTTCCCCCATTCCTTCCCAATTTTCTCTTTCTCCCGTTCTGATTGTCCTCACTCCCTTTCATATTATTTTCCCCTTACTTCCTTCCCTTCCTTTTCCCCTCCATCCTTCTCACCCTCTTTCCCTACTCCTTCCCCCTCACATAGCGACCCACCTACCTCCTACCCCCTTCCTCCCCACTCCAGAAGATCCCCTCCCCACGCCCCCTCTCTCAACCCCACCCCAGACCAATCCACCCCCTCTCACCTCCTCTTCCCTCCCCAACCTACCACCCACCCACTCACCCTCCCTCCCCCTCCTCCCACTCCCTCCCCCTCCTCCCACTCCCCACCCACATCCCTAGAAGATCAAAGACAAATCTGAGCAGGAGAATTTATGGTCTAATTCTCCTCTCGAACACAAAGGCTCCTGATTACTTCCGGGTCCTGAATGGCTGCAGGAATTTACTGTGTTGAATATTTTTTGACTTCAAAGGAAATGATTTTCGCAAATTCCTTCAAAGAAATGTGTTGGGGAGAGAGAGGGAGAGAGAGAGAGAGAGAGAGAGAAAGAGAGAGAGAGAGAGAGAGAGAGAGTGAGAGTACCATGTTTATTTTATTTGTTTATTCTCGTCGTGTGTTAGTGTTTTTATTTATATTTTTATCTCTTGTGTTTTTCTGTTTTATGCTGGACAAGTTCTCTTTAGTTGTGTGTGTGTGTGTGTGTGTGTGTGTGTGTGTGTGTGTGTGTGTGAGTGAGTGTGTGTGTTTGTGTGTTTGTGTGAGTGTGTGTGTGTCCCCACCCCAGCGTTTATATAAGTAACATATCGTGAATTTAAGCAACATTGACATACATTTGTAAAAGTAACACTACTCTATATTTTATTAAGGAACAATCACTTATATTTTTAAAAGTAACACCTCAGTTATACTAGAGATTATTTAAGCTATTTATCTCCTATTAACTCTACCTAATCAATAATATTTTCTCATCACCAAAAATAGTAACCAAACTAACCCACAAATAGAAACCATCCCGGGCATTAATCTCCCGTTTTCTATTTAATTGATACTATAGTCACCCCCCTCAACACCTGTAGGAACAACGTATAACTAAACCTCCCCAACCACACACCTAACCTAACCTAACCCAACCTAACCTAACCTAACCTACCATCAACACCCTCGTAGGACTCTTGATGTTGTCCTTCGTCCCTCACAGAACTGCGTTTCCTATATCCTGGGAGCGAGTAGGACGTCCCTCATGCTTTCCCTGGGTCTGAGGGCGTCGCTGCAGGGTGGAAGGGAAAGAAGGGGGGGTGGGAGGGGAAAAAGGAGGGGGTGGGAGGGGAAGAGGGAAGTTGGGAGGTAAGGGGGTGGGTAGGGGGAGGGAGAGAGGGGGGTGGAAGAGAGGTGGGAGAGGGGAGAGAGGGAGGGAGGGAGGGAGAGGCAATGTGTTTCGTCTTTAATCTTGTCAATTCCTCGTAAAATCGTTGCTATTCCTGTGTCCTTGATCAGGGATAAATGGCTGGAGGGCAGTCATGTGTGTGTTCCTTTGTGGTGCCTCTTGTCGTGTGTGTGTGTGTGTGTGTCTTCTTCATTCATTCTCTTACTTTCGTCTATTTCTCTTATATTCTCTCTTCCCTCTTCTCCTCCCCTTCTCTTTTCCTTTCTCTGTCTCTTTCCTCTATTCATATTTCTTCATCCTTCCCTCACTCTTTTATCCACCCCTTTTATCTCTCCTCTTCTTCTCATTCTTCTTCCTCCCTCTCTTCCTTCCTTCCTCCACACCCTTTCTTCTCCCTCTCCTCCTCTTCTCATCGTTCATTCACTTTCCGCTCTCTCTCCGATTCCCTCACCTTTCTTCCTCTTCCCTTTCCTCCTCCTCCTCCTCCTCCTCTCCCCTTCCTCTTCTCTTCACGTTTTTCTCTCACTAACCAATCTGTCTCATTCTCACCAAGACCTTCTTTTACACGTTCCCTCTCTGTCTTGAACGTCTTTCTCTGTCCGGGGCGTTCTTCTCAACCTTCAACGCCGTTCTGTATTGGTCGTCTCTCCACTCCAGAACGTCAACTTTCAACGCTGCCTTCTCCTTCTTTCAATGCTGCCTTCTCCTTCTTTCAACGCTGCCTTCTCCTTCTTTCAACGCTGCCTTCTCCTTCTTTCAACGCTGCCTTCTCCTTCTTTCAACGCTGCCTTCTCCTTCTTTCAACGCTGCCTTCTCCTTCTTTCAACGCTGCCTTCTTCTTTCAACGCTGCCTTCTCCTTCTTTCAACGCTGCCTTCTCCTTCTTTCAACGCTGCCTTCTCCTTCTTTCAACGCTGCCTTCTCCTTCTTTCAACGCTGCCTTCTCCTTCTTTCAACGCTGCCTTCTCCTTCTTTCAACGCAGTGTCGTGCCTAACCTGCTTTCTTCCGACCCTCTTCTGTTCATAGTATCTGCCTTCTTTCAACGCCATTTCTGTCCAGGATGAGAGAACGTCTGTTTGACTTCAACTCTTACGTTCACAAACATCCTGTCTCCTATTCCCTCTTTCTTTTCCTCACCTTCCCTCCCTATCCCTTTTTTCCTTTCCCCTCCTTTCCCTTTTTTTCCTCTCTTCCCTTCCCTCCTCTCCCACCCTCCCCATCCCCTCCCACCGAACCTTATGAACGCCTCGCTAAATTGACCGCTAATTGAAGGTGATGGATTCAGATAATTGATTCAAGTTGAACAATGGCCGGGAGTAGTTAGAGGTTAGTGGGTGTAATGAGATAGAGGGACGATCAACCTTAATTATCGTCTGTTATCTTATTCTCCGGGTAATTATCGGTTGTTATCCATCTCCTCTTTCATTTGTGCGGTTAGTTTGTTATTTTTTTGGTATTATCTTATTAAATTTTTCTCTTTTTATTGTTGATTATTGTTACTTGTTTTTTTTATTTAATTGGTGTTTTTATTTATTTCTTCTTCCGTTATTTTAGTTATTATTGTTTTTATTTCTTCTTTCGTTTTCTGCTATCTACATCATTATCGCTTTCTCCTTAGGTATATCAGTTATCATCTCTCTTATCAACCAGTTATCGTATCTCGTTCAACAAGTTCTCGTTCCTTAATTGGCCAATCACTTGGTGTAACAATTTCCCCATCACCCCCCACCCCCATCACCCCTACCTCTCCCCCATCACCCCCACCACTCCTACCTCTTCAATACCTCTCCCCCATCACCCCCACCACTCCTACCTCTTCAATACCACTCCCCCATCACCCCCACCACTCCTACCTCTTCAATACCTCTCCCCCATCACCCCCACCACTCTTACCTCTTCAATACCTCTCCCCCATCACTCCTACCTCTTCAATACCTCTCCCCATCACCCCCATCACTCCTACCTCTTCAATACCTCTCCCCCATCACCCCCACCACTCCTACCTCTTCAATACCTCTCCCCCATCACCCCCATCACTCCTACCTCTTCAATACCTCTCCCCCATCACCCCCACCACTCCTACCTCTTCAATACCTCTCCCCCATCACCCCCACCCCCATCACTCCTACCTCTTCAATACCTCTCCCCCATCACCCCCATCACTCCTACCTCTTCAATACCTCTCCCCCATCACCCCCACCCCCATACCCTACCTCCCATCACCCCCCACTCCTACCTCTCAATACCTCTCCCCCATCACCCCCACTCACTCCTACCTCTTCAATACCTCTCCCCCATCACCCCCATCACTCCTACCTCTTCAATACCTCTCCCCCATCACCCCCATCACTCCTACCTCTTCAATACCTCTCCCCCATCACCCCCACCACTCCTACCTCTTCAATACCTCTCCCCATCACCCCCACCCCCATCACTCCTACCTCTTCAATACCTCTCCCCCATCACCCCCACCACTCCTACCTCTTCAATACCTCACCCCCATCACCCCCACCCCCACCACTCCTACCTCTTCAATACCTCTCCCCCATCACCCCCACCACTCCTACCTCTTCAATACCTCTCCCCATCACCCCCACCCCCACCACTCCTACCACTTCAATACCTCTCCCCCATCACCCCCACCACTCCTACCTCTTCAATACCTCTCCCCCATCACCCCCATCACTCCTACCTCTTCAATACCTCTCCCCCATCACCCCCACCACTCCTACCTCTTCAATACCTCTCCCCCATCACCCCCACCACTCCTACCTCTTCAATACCTCTCCCCCATCACCCCCACCCCCATCACTCCTACCTCTTCAATACCTCTCCCCCATCACCCCCACCACTCCTACCTCTTCAATACCTCTCCCCATCACCCCCACCCCCACCACTCCTACCTCTTCAATACCTCTCCCCCATCACCCCCACCACTCCTACCTCTTCAATACCTCTCCCCCATCACCCCCACCCCCATCACTCCTACCTCTTCAATACCTCTCCCCCATCACCCCCACCGCCATCACTCCTACGTCTTCAATACCTCTCCCCCATCACCCCCACCACTCCTACCTCTTCAATACCTCTCCCCCATCACCCCCACCACTCCTACGTCTTCAATGCCTCTCCCCCATCACCCCCACCACTCCTACGTCTTCAATACCTCTCCCCCATCACGGATCTAGGTCACAGCTCCAGTTCACGACTATGTCACGGTTCAAGGTCAAAGTTCTAGATCAAAACTCTAGGTCACTGCTCTAGGTCACGGTTCAAGGCAAGGCTCTAGGTCACGGCTCTAGGTCAAAGACTTTCGACGAAATACCTCATTATCGGGTGGACAGTTTAATTTAACTTTGCCAAAAAATTTGATGTCTCCTCATAACCCCACCCTTCCTCTCCTTTACCTTACCTTCCCCCTCTCTCCCTTTCCCCCTCTCTCACTCTCTCTTCCCTCTTTCCCTCTCCCTTCCCTCTCTCCCTCCTCTCTTTCCTTTTCCATTTCTCCTTCTCCCTCCCCCTCCCTTTATTCCCTCTCCCTTCTCTCCCACCCCTTCCTCTCCCCTCCCTCCTCTCCCTGCCCCTCCCTTTCTCCCTCCCTTCTTTACCACCCCTTTCCCCTCCCCTCTATCCCATCCCCTTTCTCCTTTTCCCTCTTCCTTCCCTTTCCCTCCTTCCCCTTTCTCCTCCACTCCCCCCCCCCCCGTTCTTCCTCCACTCGGCCTCCCTTCTTCTTTCACTCAATAAAATTATTATTATTATTATTATTATTATTATTATTATTATTATTATTATTATTATTTCCGCTTCAGTAAAGAGATATAGGAAAGAGGTAATTTTGTCTATTAAAAAAAAATAAAAATAAAAAATTCCAAAGGAAACTCAGACTTTTTGGTTTGATATGCAACACACACTAAAAAAATTATTGTTTTTTCTAATGTACTGTAGTGTATATTGTTATGGTGATTTCAAAACTTTCATCCCTTTTTTTGGAGAAATTCATAGAACAAAAATTATAAGCCCTTTAAAATTTTAATGATCTATATAAAAATGTTAACCTAACCAACCTAACTGGAAACTGACTTAACTATCATAAAATAAAGTATACTGTCTTTCATATTTTAAAGGTTGGATTAAGGACAAATTCACTTAGGTTAATTTATGGTCACAGTTAATTAGTCAAGTCTGACATATTTCTGTTGTACGTATATCACATTTATTGAATATTCATAATTTCATTATCTTTGAATATCCAAGAATTGTAATATAAAAACAATTAACGGTAAAGGCAGTCATACCTGTGATTACTTTCTACAATTATTGCATCTAGCTATAATTGAGTGGAGCATCAAGGTGAGTTAGGTAAGATACAAGGAGTTTAAAGATGAAAATGTATTACAGTCTCTCCTCGACTTACGACGGTGTTCCGTCCCGACGACCATGTCGTAATACCTGAAATATTGTTATTAAATATTATCATCAATGACTTCTTTTGGTATTAAACAATACAATTTGGTGCTAATTTTTTCCTCTTATATAAAGTAGCTTTAGTGTATAGGGTGAAACATCTATCATGAAGTGATTGTCATTAGAACTTTACGGGGTCTGAATTTGTAAAAAAAAACACAACTAATGTGTTTAATCTACTCATAATCAATTTGGTAAAATGAATGTTTAGGTCATCCACCTCTACTTGGCATTTGAAAAAACATAATTTCAATGTCACCAAACCTAACCTAACCCAACTTAACTAATCTAACATAACCTAACTTAACTGGTAAAAAATGGTCAACTTAAAATCATTAAATTCGCAGGATGGCCAAAAAGATAATAATATCATCAATTCCATTTATTTTAGAAGGAGTTATTCATTTTTGTTGAAATCATGGACATACAAAGCCAATATATCTACATTTGATTCTACCAGTGTGAATGGCAAAGTTAATTAATATCACCACTCCAACTGTTGGCCCAAACAAGTCGTAAAGTAGTTCTTTTTTGTAATACATCGAGTCACTAAGGGAATAAAAAAATAAAACATGAATTTAGGTCACTGAATTTATCTTATTAGTAGCAAATTGTGGTTAAACTGATGCACAAATGAAACATGCCTGGGAAGTACCTAGCACTAGTTACCTGCCATATTTGGACTTATTAAAATATGAAATCTAGGCTAATAAATAATTATACTAAGGAAATGATTATTTTGGTAGTGCTGGACGGTTATTAATTGCCCTCATTACGAAAATTGGGTCGATATAAATTCTGATAAAGGACGTCATTCACCATCCCAGAGGAAGCTGTTCTCACCACTCTTCAAATAGACCATTTACGACTTTTTTTTAGTTCAATTTGATTTCAATACATTTCTACACATAAATTAGTTGTATTAGTTATCTTAAAGGCTAACCTTTTATGATGGTTAGGCGAATTTGGAGGATATAAACGGCGAGTAGAGGCTGGCGGCATTTTTCGTACACAAACATGGACAGCTTTTAAAAAGAACAATACAATTCTGCATGTGCTGTTCTGTATGGAGTATATCGTATAACAAATATTATTCCTTTGCAGATTTATACATTTTATGTCCATCCAAATCAATTTTCTTTCTTTTGGTTTCAAAAATAGTTCCCGGACGACATTTCCCCATGTTCCAATAACGATGGCTGTCCACGGGTGAACCTCGTGGAGAACTAAGTTGTTCCTGGAAATGAAATGGAAGGAGGATTTACTAAGTTGATATTGTGTTCTCCTCTATCTCTCTCTTGTGTGTGGTTTTTTTTTTACGGGAATTAGCCAACCCGGGCACAGGTCAAACGACCCACAACTGAGCCTCGGGGGGGGAAAAAAAGAACTTTATTTTTATGAGATTCTGTCTGTTCGTCCATCTTGTGCGGGCTATCAACATGGTAGGTAGTGAGCCGGTCGAGTCTCTGTTGTTTTGACGCTTTTTTGTTTTTTTAATGCCCCAATTTAAAAGAGTGACTTACAGTAGATGAATTCACCATTTGGGGGTAAGGGTGGGGGGGGGGGGGTGGGGGATGGCGGGGTGAGGGTGGAGGGTGGGGGATGAGGGGTGTGAGGGTGGGGGGAGTGAGGGTGGGGGTTGGCGGGGTGAGGGTGGGGGATGAGGGGTGTGAGGGTGGGGGGACTGAGGGTGGGGGGTGGGGGTTGGCGGGGTGAGGGTGGAGGGTGGGGGATGAGGGGTGTGAGGGTGGGGGGAGTGAGGGTGGGGGTTGGCGGGGTGAGGGTGGAGGGTGGGGGATGAGGGGTGTGAGGGTGGGGGAGTGAGGGTGGGGGTGGGGGATGAGGGGTGTAAGGGTGGGGGGAGTGAGGGTGGGGGGTGGGGGGTGTGGTAATGGAGAAGGTTTAGGTGAGGGAATTTAGTGGACAAAGACTTGAGAATCCAACAGACATATACACAAGATAGTCATGCACACACATACATGGCAGTCATATGCACAAGACAGTCATACACGCACACACACACACAAGTCATGTACACAAGAAGACAAGTCATACACGCCCACATAGCTTGAATGTTGTACGGAGTGCCCCATTATATCTCTATGTTAATAAACGTCTACTTTTGGAGGTTGACTGCGTAAATATATGAATTATTAAAGAAAAACAGGAAAAACAGCTAATGTAACATAAATAGACCTTCCAAAAAGTCGATAGTAATTCCCCTGCCTGTGACACGACAAAGTAAGTACCTCTATCTAGCTCCTCCAGTCCCAGATCGAGGCAAGGCCAAGCCAGTTCATCACTTACTAACTAAACTCTCGGGTAGGTGTTGGGTGGTGTGGTGCAGTGCGTGGTGAAGGGTGGTGAAGTGTTGGGTAGGGTGGTGTGGGGTGGTGTAAGGTTAGGTAAGGTTAGGTAGGGTAGGACATCCCGACTATAACCACCCACCCACACCCATCAACCTCTCACCCATCCTGGGAGGTGGGGAATGGTACCATCCGTCAGCCAACAACAGAAGGTACCAAGAACCACTGACTGGGAAGGGTTAGAGGATGACGGGGTGGGTGGGATGAGAGGGTAGTGTAGTGGGTGGTGTACTAAAAAAAAATAAAAAAAAAAATAAAAAAATAAAAAAAAATAAAAAATTAAAAAAAATTTTGTGGATCGTTGCGTTGCGGTGGGTCGTTGGGTTCGTTGCGTTGGGTCGTTGGGTTCGTTGCGTTGCGTTGGGTTCGTTGCGGTGGGTCGTTGGGTTCGTTGCGTTGCGTTGGGTTCGTTGCGGTGGGTCGTTGGGTTCGTTGCGTTGCGTTGGGTTCGTTGCGGTGGGTCGTTGGGTTCGTTGCGTTGCGGTGGGTCGTTGGGTTCGTTGCGTTGCGGTGGGTCGTTGGGTTCGTTGCGGTGGGTCGTTGGGTTCGTTGCGTTGCGGTGGGTCGTTGGGTTCGTTGCGTTGCGGTGGGTCGTTGGGTTCGTTGCGTTGGGGTGGGTCGTAGCGGTTTTTGCTGGGTCGTTCGATTCTTTTGGTGTTTTTATTTAACTTAAATGATTAATATAATTGAGAATAATAATTAGAACATTTATAATTACTGTAATTCCTGGTCATTTGTCAACAACATCAGAATTGAGACAGCACAAATAATACGTCATAAAATAGGGTAGTGTTGGGTAGGCTGGTGTATTGGCGGTGTAGGACATCCCGACTATAACCACCCACCCACACCCATCATCCTCTCACCCATCCTGGGAGGTGGGGAATGGAGAGGATGAAGGGGTGGGTGGGGTGAGAGGGATGATGGGGAGTGGGGGATGAGGAGAGGGAATCCACATCCTTCCCAGGAAGTGGAGAATGGTACAATCCGTCAGGCGCCGACAGAAGGTATCAGGACCCACCGACTGGGAAGTGTGTGTGTAGGGTGGTGTAGTGGCTGGTGTAGTGTGGGATATGGTGGTGTAGTGAGGGTGTAGTGGGTGGTGTAGTATGGGGTATGGTGGTGTAGGGTGGTGTACGGTAAGGTATCAGGACCCACCGACTGGGAAGTGTGTGTGTAGGGTGGTGTAGTGGGTGGGGTATGGTGGTGTAGTGAGGGTGTAGTGGGTGGTGTAGTATGGGGTATGGTGGTGTAGGGTGGTGTACGGTAAGGTATCAGGACCCACCGACTGGGAAGTGTGTGTGTGTAGGGTGGTGTAGTGTGGGGTATGGTGGTGTAGTGGGTGGTGTAGTATTGGGTATGGTGGTGTAGTGGGGGTGTAGTGGGTGGTGTAGTATTGGGTATGGTGGTGTAGGTGGTGTACGGTTAGGTATCAGGACCCACCGACTGGGAAGGGTGTGGATTCCCCCCATCCCCCATCCACACCCATCCTGGGAGGTGGAGAATGGCACCATCCGGTAGTTGGCAACGGAAGGTATCAGGACCCACCGACTGGGAAGGGTGTGGAATCCCCCCATCTATCTGTGTCTCTGTGTCTGACTGTTTCTGCCAGTCTGTCTCACAATATCGATCTCTGTCTGTCTTTCTGATTTTCTGCCTCTGTTTTTCTGTCTGTCTGTCTCTTTCGTCTATATGTTAGTCTATGTTTTGTCTGTTTCAGTTTGGGTGACAGCGGTCGAGCCTGAGAAGAGCGCCGGACCTTCTTATTTACGGCGATTCCTTCTTTATCTTGAGTTATTAGCCAAGATTGTCTGTCTCTCCCTGTCTGCCTCTGACTGTCTGTCTGTCTCCGCTCGTCTGTTTGTCTGTCTGTATGTCTTTTTCTGTCTGTGTCTTTCGGTGTTTGTCCGTTTGTCTGACGGTTTCTGTGTTTCTGTGTGTCTGTCTGTTTAATGTCTGTCTGTCTGTGTCCGTCCGTCTGTCTGTTTTTCTAACTGTCTCTGTTTGTCTGTCTGTCTACAAATCCTCCCTAAGGAATCCTATCCTATAAATCAACATACCCGACCACCGCCCCCCCCCCCCCCAGACAAAGCTCCACAGAAATACTGACAATTCTCCATACCCAACCTCAGCGACAACCCTCTCAATAAAAACAACCTAACTCAACAACTCCTTTCAACAAAAAACAGACAGACAGAGAGACAGAACAGACAGCCAGAGACCGACATAGTGGAAAGACAGAGAGCCTGAGACAGACAGATAGACAGAACGAGACAAACACAGACACAGACAGACAGTGACAGACATTGTAAAAATAGACTGGCAGACAGAGACAGACTGACGGACAGACAAACAGAGATACAAAGACAGACAGAGACTGAGAGACAGACGGACAGAGACAGTTAGACAAACTAACTCTACCAAAGCACCAATCACCTACTGCGGCACCAAGAGACGCCAACCCCAGTAAACAGAAACCCTCCTCCTGGTGTACATTAACACAGTATAACCTTTTTCTTCTCTATTTTAAATTTATTTATGTTCTTTTTTCGCCCCCCCCCCTCCCCCAGGCCCCGTTGTGGGTCGTTTGATCTGTGCCCGGGTGGGCTAATTCCCATTAAAAAAAAAAAGCAACTGGCTGGGCCCAGCCTCGAACTGGTCCCGGCGGTGCTAGACGTAGTTCGTCAGGCCACCGCCAGGGGTCTACTGTCGGCTTTTATGAAGGTGGTTTTGTTGTTTTTCTTTAATAATTCATATATTTTCGTAGTTTTTCTCAGGATTTGTATGAATTTATACTCAAATAACAGAGTTACAATTGTATTGAAGCTGTGTGTGGCCCTTTTACAGCCAATCTTGGCTACTAACTCAAGATACACTTGTGTGTGCGTGTTTGACTGTCGTGTGTATGAGTGTCGTGAATCATGAAGAAATTTTGCAAGAACCTATACCAAAACACATACAAAAGAATACCAAACAGTTATAAACAACAGCGCCACGGTAACTCTGCTATTTGAGTTTAAAATCACGTTAAGAACTGCGAAAATAAATAAATTATTGAAGAAAAACTGCAAAAATACCACAAGTAACATAAATACAACTTCTGGAATGTTGATCAATGTCCCCCTGGCGGTGGCCTGGCGAACTAGGGGGGGTCACAGCTTCCATGGTAAACACTTTAAATATTATGAGTGTCTCTCACCCACAATGGAGAGGCCTACACTATTTTCTCTCACCACCGCTGTCTACACCTACACTATGGTTACTCACACGAGCCAGAAGCACCGGACATGGAGTAGAAAAATTGTCCTCGTTGCAGATGGTGACGTCATCGTGTGGGTAGCAACGGACCCTGGTGTTATGGTGAAGTAATGGTGAGGTGATGGTGATAGTAAAAGAGATGGTGAATAGATGGTGAAGTTCTTGGGAAGGCCACAGTGAGGTAACGATGAGAATGGTGATATTATGGTGAAATGATGGTGAGGTGAAAGGAATGATGGTGACGTAATGGTGAGATATAAGAGAAGAGGTGATGGTGAGTTTTAATGGTGATGGTGAGAGTTTATAAAGCGTAATGGTCCGGGTTTACAAGCTTTTACATATACGTGAACGCTTTAAGATTATAACACACACACACACACACACACACACACCATTTTTATCCTTCATATCCCGAGAAAATTTACTCAACTTAAATAAATAACTATGACCTGGAACCTGGACCACTATGTTATGCTGTAAAAATAAACTCCTAACTAGACCCCCCACAAGGTACCATGTCTTATGGTCCTGTCCAGCAGTCACTTATCTTATTATCTTACCCAAATTTGAATATTTTACTCTTATTACTTTTGTTTTTCTTATCTTCTCTTATCTTCGGTGTTTATCTGTGTTTTCTTTGTTTAAAGGATTTTATGTTTATTATTTTATGCTTATCTACTGATGCCAAGTTACCACCAGTCTCTCTTTTCCCGTTTACCCTTCCTCCCGCACACCAACACTCCCTCACATCAATTCTTCACCCACAACACTGCCCACACAATAACACTCCCCACACACCCCCTACACACTCACGACACTTGTCATGAAATATCGCCTCTTCTTCTCTAAATACACATTAGATCGACTTGTTGCCAGCCCCACATGATAATATACCATTGTCCTTCACTCCTCCCACTTTGGCTATCACGTGATAAGAATATATGTGGATAAATACTCGTAAATATTAGTGACAGCGACGAATATATTCTCATACAATGTTTTTCAAACGTTTTTTACTGCGACCTACAGCCAGAACAACAATTTGAATTGCGACCCATTAAACCTAAGTGTAATGATATGAAATGAGCTCAGGTTAGATTACGGGGGAAAAAAAACTACGATTACGAGTTTGCGTATGATGACTTAAGACACTGAGAACGATGACTAAGGTGTTGGGTATGATGACTTAAGACACTGAGAACGATGACTAAGGTGTTGGGTATGATGACTTAAGACACTGAGAACGATGACTAAGGTGTTGGGTATGATGACTTAAGACACTGAGAACGATGACTAAGGTGTTGGGTATGATGACTTTAGACACTGAGAACGATGACTGAGGTGTTGCGTATGATGACTTAAGACAGTGAGGACGATGACTGAGGTGTTGAGTATAATGACTTAAGACACTGAGAACGATGACTAAGGTGTTGGGTATGATGACTTAAGACACTGAGAACGATGACTGAGGTGTTGCGTATGATGACTTAAGACAGTGAGGACGATGACTGAGGTGTTGAGTATAATGACTTAAGACACTGAGAACGATGACTAAGGTGTTGCGTATGATGACTTAAGACACTGAGAACGATGACTAAGGTGTTGGGTATGATGACTTAAGACACTGAGAACGATGACTGAGGTGTTGCGTATGATGACTTAAGACAGGACGATGACTGAGGTGTTGAGTATAATGACTTAAGACACTGAGAACGATGACTAAGGTGTTGCGTATGATGACTTAAGACACTGAGAACGATGACTAAGGTGTTGGGTATGATGACTTAAGACACTGAGAACGATGACTAAGGTGTTGAGTATGATGACTTAAGACACTGAGAACGATGACTAAGGTGTTGCGTATGATGACTTAAGACACTGAGAACGATGACTAAGGTGTTGGGTATGATGACTTAAGACACTGAGAACGATGACTGAGGTGTTGCGTATGATGACTTAAGACAGTGAGGACGATGACTGAGGTGTTGAGTATAATGACTTAAGACAGTGAGAACGATGACTAAGGTGTTGAGTATGATGACTTAAGACACTGAGAACGATGACTAAGGTGTTGGGTATGATGACTTAAGACAGTGAGGACGATGACTGAGGTGTTGAGTATAATGACTTAAGACAGTGAGAACGATGACTAAGGTGTTGAGTATGATGACTTAAGACACTGAGAACGATGACTAAGGTGTTGAGTATGATGACTTGAGTGCCTTATCCCTAACGACTTAAAACCTTAAGTAGAATGATTTTCAAGTGTAATTATCCCTTAAGTGAGGATTATTTAAAAGTGTCGAGATCGTAAGTGCAATTACTTAACACTTGGACCACATGTAGTGTTAAGTGCAATTACTTAAGATCTGTGGATTTTGTGGATAATGTCCTAAAGTGCGATTACTTAAGACACTTGGAATGAAAAGATTAATTATTCCAAGTGCGATTACTACTAAACAACTCGACTTGGACTGATGAAGCCTTTAAGTGTGATTAAGTGGCTTTCTTAAGTGTGATTATTTAAAATCTCTTATATCAATGACAGGAGACGTAAATAAGCGTACTTAAATATCAATTAAGACAATTTCATAGTTACATCCAAATTAATCAAGTTAATTACTTATCGTTTTTGGCTTCAACTATTCAAAAACAACAACAACAACAATAAAACAACAGAAGAAGAAGAAGAACAAGAACTCAATATATCAATCCACTATTATCCTGTTTACTCATCTCTCTCTTTATCTCCTTCCACATCATCTTTATCATCGTCTTAATCTCTTGGCAGTCTTCTTCATCTTTGCCTCGTTTCTTAACTTCCTCCTCAGAGATAAGACCCGTAATGACAAGAGTGTTTAAGGCAGTTATTAGCGCCTTAACTATTGTTCCCTGCAGGCTGTGTATAACCTCGGGCACACACACACACACACACACACGCCTTGAGAACAGTCGATTGATATCTGGGTAATTACTGCCGTTCTTCGTTAGCTCTCTCTCTCTCTCTCTCTCTCTCTCTCTCTCTCTCTCTCTCTCTCTCTCATTTGTTCACTGTCTTTGGGTTTCCTGTTTTTATTCTTGGGCTTTCTGTCTCCCCTTCCTGTCATCGTCTGTCTGTCTATACGTCTCTGTCTCTCTTATCTGGTTCTCTCTTTTCGTTTATTTTTTTACATCACCACTTGTTTGTGTTCGTCTGTGTCCGTGATTGTCTCTGTGCTTGCGTGAGTGCGTGTCTGTATATGTAATTGCTTTGTGTGCGTGCGTGCGTTATGTCTATACACGCACACATATATAAGTAAGATAAATCATTCCATTTTTTAATTTCTCGACGCATTAACATATAGATAAGCATCCATGTTGTACTGCGAGAGGTCGAAGAAAATAATTTTTTTTTAACCAATAAAAACCTTCCTTCTAATCATCTCGTTCGTTGATTGGCTTTCCCTCCCTGATACGTTTTATCCAAATATGCTGAACCATATTATGAAGAGTGGTGAAACTCTTGATGCATTGCTCCCTCACTCCTCACTCACAAACGGGGGGGGGGGGAGGGGGACAGACGTAGGGAGAGAGAGGGAGGGAGGGGAGAGAAAGAGGGGGAGAGGTAGGGAGATAGGGAGAGAGAGAGAAAAAAATAAACAAATATTGGCAGGATGAACAACCTGTATCTATTGCCTCTCAAAAAACATAGCGGATATGTTTCAATATTCCCGAGAAGCAGTCAGGTGGATGGAGAGGTCAGGGGTGGGGATGAGGCTTGATAATAAACAGAGAGAGAGAGAGAGAGAGAGAGCATAGCAAAACCAATAACCTTGTAGTGGACGTCTCCCCTACAAACTGCCTATCCCATTCCAATGTGCCGCCTTCCCGAGCAACCAACCAGATGTTACCGTATCTTAGCAACGAAACTACTCACCGGCGACTTTCTGGGTTTTCCCAACATGACTCATAGCGGCTGCTGTTGGGTATATAAGCTCTGTCTCTCCATTGAGATACATTCTGACCAAAATAATTCAGTGGCGGCTCGTGAAAAAAAAAATGGAGGGACTGCAAGCCTCACACCGAGTCCCCACCAAACAATAAGCATGGAAAGCAGAATAAAGTATTTGCCTCGTCACAACCACAGAGCCATTCACATTTCTGATAAACACTGATGTTAAACTGGCGTGTATATTCTTTGTTCCTGCTTGTACTGTTCTGAAATTCCATGCTTATTGTTGATGATGTTCTTTGTCTTTGGCCTAGAAACAGTGACCCTTTGGAATTTTTAGACAAGTTTAATGATATTGTCCCTAGTATCACGTTCAAAATTGAAAGAGAAATTTCTTGATATGCTTATCATGAGAAATGGCCAAAACTATAAATTTAAGGTATATAGAAAGCCCACACAGGTTGGTAGTTTCATTCACTTTTTATCGAATCACTTTGAGTCTACTAAAATGTCAGTTTTTTCTGCTATGTTTTTAAGATGTCTGCGTATTTGTGACTGAATTTATTGACGATGAATTGAAACACATTCGTTCTATTTCACAGAAACTCGGGTACCCTTCTGTGTTTGTTGATCGTTGTTTTAAAAGGGCTAAAAAATCCTTTCATTCCTCTCAAACTAGACAAGTTCCTACACTTAAGAATATTTTGACTCTGCCCTATCGTAATGAATTTGTCCCGTTAGTTCGGTCCCTCAAGCTTCTAAATATTAATGTTGTTTTCAAGTATGACTCAACCATTACCAATATGTTAATAAGGAATAGCCCAAGTTTGAATGTAAATGGAAGTGTTTATTGTATTCCATGTAGCAAATGTAATTGTAATTATGTAGGTCAGACAGGAAAAACTCTGCAGCTCAGAATCAAACAACATAAGTATAATATCAAAACTGCATCTGAAAGCAGTGCCTTGTTCGTTCATGTTAGAAATAATAACACAGGACAACAAATTTTTTATAATTCCCAGTTGCATGAGATTTCTTTACTGTTTCTTACCATTTTTGATCTGCTGATTTCATATTTGAAACCAGTTTTGTTCTGCATGCTCCAGTTTTCATGTAATTTGAGGTTTTACATTCTAGCCGTTTGCGGTCAAATTAATTAATTACACGATTATGGTATCAATAGGGAGATATAATTTTGTCTGTTTTTTCTTTCAGATTTGGTCATGGCTACAAAGAGAAATCAATGTGTGAACAAACCTGATGCCTTCTGTTATATTTGTGGATACTTCACGCTTATTCGTCAGAGGCGCAATATAACATCGTTTGTGAGGCGCGGCTATAAAGCGTACTTCGGACTTAGGGCCGTATTCCTAGTCATTACGACGATAATGACGATCACGATCATCATCTCGATGATCGTGTGTCGGGATGCAACCACCCAACGCTGAGTGCCATATTCCTAGACCCTTACATGAGCGTGTAAACACGGCAGCTCGTGTCGGATGGCAAAAATTTTTTTGGCCATGCGCATGTGCCAAATGTATTATTTCACATAATTAGAAAGACGATTTTGAGAGATATTTAGTTGTTATTTTATACCGGCACAATAATATATTGTAAAATATATTTTTTTATAAAATTGAACTATATTATCTGTTCGAAACAAAATAGATAATTTTTTCATCTGAGTACTTGGCAACAATGTTTGCGCGCGTGTTATCAAACATGGAGGTAGTAAGAGAACGTTCTGCAGCTGTCTGAAACCCAACACAAGGCACTTTTGCGCCATATTGAGCAAAGGCCAATCATTGAGGATAGGTCTACAAGCAACACCATAAATTATAGGAAAATAAAGGCCTGGGATGAAATTACTGCTTCATTCAACGCCAGCTATGATCCACTTGTTTTACCTGGTCCTACCCCAGGGCCATCATCTGTGTCTTCTGCACAATTTACTGAAGTTCCATCTACTGTTTATCGACCTCTATTTTCACCCTCTGTTCCTGTCTCACAAGTCATTGCTCCTGCCTCACCAAACATTGCTCCTGCCTCACCAAATATTGCTCCTGCCTCGGCAGTCAATGCCCCTGACTCACTATCGAGTGATATTGCCTCACCCCCTCCTGCTCATGCTTCCAACCAACACCTTTATTCAGTGTCCAGGGCATCTGGTTCTCGGCCAAGGAGCAAACCAAGGCGAACTAGGAGGGTGACAAGTGTCTATGAAATGTGTGATAAAAGACAAGAAGAGTTACATAAATCTAAGTTGTACAGATTGAATAGGGAGCATGAGGAGGAAATGAAACTGAAAAAAGAAATGATGTTAACACAAAAACTGCAACAAACTGCAATTGAAAAGACACATGAAAAATTGAATAATTCTTTGGATTTGTTAGATAGTGTTTTAAGGAAAGCAGGAGCTGCATATGATGCCATGGCTAAAACATATGAATGATGTTGTAATATTTCAGAAATTGGCATCTAAAGTAAAAGTTATTCGTTCTATTTCTTACATATTCAACTAATTTTATTTGAAGGAAATAAACATACATGTGTTTATTTTGACAAAGGTTTCTTTTGTTTACAAAAGCTGTCATAAGTATGGCAGGTAATTATTTGTGGGGATGAATATTTATAATATACATAAAGGCTGTGATTTTCAAAAATTGAATTTATTTCCTGTGATAAAGAATAAAGTTTTGTTTGGTGTATACAGGTATTTATAAAATATGTTATACTGTGCAAAGTACTGTATAGAGGATATGTTTCTTTTATTAAATTTTATGCATTGATATAAATAGCTGTAGAGAAGGAGTGAACCATTTCTTTTTGTGCCCAAGATAGAAATATTTTCATGTCAGTTACAAATATTGTCCAAAGTATGGCAGTTAAGATTTATTTTTATATATCTATAATATAAGCTGTGAATTTCAGGAAATGCAGAACTATGTATAGAAAAATTATAGTTTATTTTCTTAATTTTTACACATTTATAAAAAAAATAAATGAATATTTCTTTCCTTTTGTTGTCTTCATAAAACCTCACAGGTGAATTACCTTACATATTGAGTTATGCTCCATTATTGAAGACCACAGTGAAGTAAAAAAAAGTTTATTACTGGGCCAAAAACTATGATATGTTCCTTGTTAACTCAAGATAGAGTGAGCTCACTTGGCTTGCCTCATTCCGGAAAACATAAGTGAATTTCCCGGTTCAGATGGTTGAAATTTTATTACTACTACGACAAAAATATTGTATGACTGAATAAAGATAAGAAACATATCTTAAATGATAACAGAAGTAATTGTTAATTGAAGATGAGGCTCACAGCACAGACAGCAGTCGTCATCGAAGTCGGAGCTGTGACGTCAACATTCCAATAATGTTTCAAGTTCATAACAGTGTTGTGAAAGTTCATTTATCCGTATTAACACTTCTTTTAATTGTTCTTATCAAAAAAAATAATATAATTCGACGTAGACATCTGTAATATAAAGTACTGGAAGAACTTTCATAAAATATAATGATGATTATTATTTGTCGTAAGGCAGCTATCGGGTGGGGGTAGCCACCCGATGTTGTTTCCAACATTTCAGGGATATGCGTATGGTTCCCTTCCGATACCTCGTTTATCGGGATGACTATTAATAGACCAGCACGAACACTATCAATTGGCATTGTGCTTCGTAATGACTATCAATCCGGCCCTTACTCTTGGCGACCAAGACAAAAAATGGGCTCCACATGCTGTGTGTCATAACTGCGAAGAAATGCTGCGTGACTGGACAAAAGGAAAACGTAAGGGCTTACCGTTCGGAATTCCCATGACCTGGCGAGAACCGAAGGACCACACAACTGACTGCTATTTTTGTCTGATCAATACGAAGGGTGTTGGCAAGAAAAACAGACATAAAATATCGTATCCTAGTATCCCTTCAGCAATTCGACCTACTTTGCACTCTGATGAGCTACCAGTTCCAGTTTTTAATGGGTTGTCTCCAGCTGAAGAGGAGGGAAGCGACAAAGACCAAGAGAGTGAACATGAAACTCAAGAAATACTTGCAGATTCCGACGATTCTTCTGATGGTACACCAGAGTCATCAACCCCTCAGAAGTTTAGTCAGCCAGAGCTGAATGACCTTGTGCGTGATTTGGGTCTCTCCAAAAATGCAGCAGAAGTTCTAGCTTCTAGGTTGCAAGAAAAGGCTCTACTGAACCAGACCACAAAAGTTTCAGACTTCAGAAAGCGGGAACAGGATTTTGTGCCATTCTTTACAGAGGAGAATAAGTTTGTTTACTGTCATAATATCCCGGGTCTTCTCCAGGAATTAGGGATTCCATTGTATAGTCCAAATGACTGGCGATTATTTCTAGATAGTTGTAAGCGTAGCCTGAAGTGTGTGCTACTACATAATGGTAATGTCTATGCAGCTGTTCCAGTGGGTCATTCTGTGTGCTTACGAGAGGAGTATAATGACATTAAAACTGTGATTCACCTGCTAAAATACCATGAGCACAACTGGACAATTTGTGTTGACCTCAAAATGGTGAACTTCCTTCTTGGCCAACAAAGAGGATTTACAAAGTATCCCTGCTTTCTTTGCATGTGGGACAGCCGAGCTAGAGACAGGCATTGGAACCTGAAGGAGTGGCCCTTACGTGAGACTCTGGAAGCTGGTATGCCAAACATTGTCAATGATCCAATCGTCAGTCGAGAAAAGATCATATTTCCTCCTCTCCATATCAAGCTGGGCCTGATGAAACAGTTTGTCAGAGCATTAAATACTGATGGTGAATGCTTCCAACACATAGTCTCTGCTCACCCTGCTTTGTCATTTGAGAAGATAAAGGCAGGTGTGTTTGATGGACCACAAATTCGTGCACTTGTACGTGATCAAGACTTTGTCAGAAAGATGGACGACAAGGAAAGGGGTGCATGGCTTTCATTTGTGGCGGTAATGGAAAACTTTCTTGGTAATAAAAAGGCTGACAACTATGAAACCCTTGTAGCAACCATGTTGTCAGCCTTTCATGACCTTGGATGCAATATGAGTGTCAAACTCCATTTCCTATATAGTCATCTTGATAGATTCCCTGAGAACCTAGGGGCAGTAAGTGACGAGCAAGGCGAGCGGTTTCATCAGGATCTCAAGACCATGGAAGACCGCTACCAAGGGAGATGGGACAAACATATGATGGCAGACTACTGCTGGAGCATTAAACGAGAGTGCCCTGAGACATTTCACAAACGCAAGAGCTTCAAGCGCAAATTCCTACCTGGCTAAAATGTGATTGGGCTTTGTCTCCTCATAGTAACAAATTTCTTACCTAACAATGAGTTTTATACAAATTTCAACCTTTGTTTTAGATGGAACATGTTTCAAATTGTGTTGTTGAATAAATTTAGAATATGTAATATTTTATTGTTTATTACCCAGCTAATTTAATGACAGTTTAATGACATATTTTTCAAGATAGACGACGAGGTCAATAAGACGAAGACGAAATTTTGAAATTTCAAAATACCTTGATTGCAAAAAAACTAGAGCTTACAGAAAGAAACTAACTTCAGATATGAGATCAGCACACCCAAATTAGGTAGAATCAAGTGTTTATAGCAATGCAACAAAAACTTTGTTGACCACTGTAATCACCCCATTGCTTGGGAAAAAAGCTTTGAAGTATTCAAATCATCTTGTGTCACAGAAAGACTTCTGGTTGAAGCTAGTTTGATTAAGGAATTAAAATCAATAAACCTTAGTGATGGTCAGTTCAAAACTGATAATATGTTACATAAATTTATTTGTCAGTGGCCCAAGGTTAAAAATGCTTTGAAAACCTTTGATCTAGATGTAGGATAGTTATTTTGTGGGTCCTTTTTTTTTCTGACCTGACCTGGTTAGTCACGTCACCACCCTTCTCTTAAGCTCCTCTACGTGTGTTGGTGTGTGGATTAGTGGATGTCATCATTATGACCTGACCTCCTGTTTTTAAGGTCACCCTGTATATTTAAGCCTCTCTCTGTCCATGTAATCCAGTTGCCTCTGAAGATGTCTTGAATAAAGACGAAAGCTAAGGTACTCCGTTGTTTCCATTCTCCCGTGTGATTTTATCAAGATGTGAATTACACGAAAGCGCTTGGGAACTTCGTGTTTTCTTCTTTCCTTGTGGTTATCAGCATATACCTAGATCACGCGCACCTACAGTGATTTACTTGCATATATATATATATATATATATATATATATATATATATATATATATATATATATATATATATATATATATATATATATAGTTATATATATATATATATATATATATATATATATATATATATTTATATATATATCCACGTTTTCATTGTGGATTTACATGATATATATATATATATATATATATATATATATATATATATATATATATATATATAAATATATACAGGGCCGGTGCAAGATGATTTGGCGCCCTAGGCAAGCCTTTAGATGTGCGCCCCCTTGAAAGTTTTGATAAGCTAATGTAGGTACAGTAACCCATGACTACATTGTTTTCATCTTGTGGCTTTATTACTTCACCCATGCAAATAACCTATTATTGTTATTACATTAAGTCAATAAATTCTTGACGTAAACTTCAGAGGTCAGGTAACCTTGCCTCATCCCGACAAAGACAGGGAAGGGGCGGCTCAGCCGCCCTGGCAGTAAGGGAGGGGAGGGGATGGTGGGGTTGGGAGAAGGGTTCCTCAGATGTCAGCCTTCAGGTCACTGCTCGACAGTTCTCCAGGCCGCCAAAGATAAGGACCCGGGTTAGTCCCTCCGGGGGGTTAACGAATAATATTAAAAAAGAAAACACAGTCGGCTACCGTCTACCTACCCTCGCCTCCCTCCGACCCCCCCCCCCCTTCTAACATCCTGCTCCGACCCTCCACGGCCCCACCACAGTGTCCACCACAGTTTTCCCTTCATTTTTAATTTTATCCAAGTTTGCCCTGAATTTGTGGCGCCCCCAGATGTTGGCGCCCTAGGCGATCGCCTAGTTCGCCTAGTGGGTAGCGCCGGCCCTGTATATATATATATAATATTTTTAATATACCAGGTGTGATGAAGGTAATTTTTCATAATTGGGTCAAAACGCTTGAGACAGTATGACTGGCTATTAAACGAGTTTCGGGTTACATATTGGAGAGTAATTTGTATATCCGAATAGTAAACAACGGGCAAGAAGTTTTTAAAGCATTAGTATGGTTAAGGTGTAGAATGTAAATGTACACAGTGTGGGTATAGAACGTAGGTGTGTATGTAGTTAGTGTATGATAGTAGATATAAAAGCATATAAAGATAAAACTGTATTTAAACATATATGTCTCTGTTTGTTTTAGAGTACTGTAGGTATTTTTTGTTTCATAAATAATACGTAGTCTTCTTTATCTAACGCCTCCCATCAACATCAGTTCACGTTATCACAAGGTGTAATTTCACGCTTCATATGTTCAATAAGTTGGAAGAATACCAGCAACCCACCTGTCTTGTTCTCTCGCAACACGACTCCTCTTGACCAGTCCAGATGTTCTTTTGTCCGCACGATATGTAAATGATCCGCATAAAAGTGACCAAATTGGCGTCGTGTATGGAGAACAGCTGGACGACGGACCACCACCACCACCATCAATGTTTCACGTGACATCTACTCTTAGGCTCCGCGGTGGTTCTTTGTGTGTCAATGTGATGCTTGGTGAGGCTTCTTTTATGAATATTGTGGAGCATTAGTGACGATTCAGAATTATTTATGTACTGTATGTTGGGGGTTTGATGAAGTTTGTTTATATCCATATAACTTGTCAAAATTACCTTAATAATAATGTACTATAGGACGTAACAATAATGTATGTTTATTTCAGTCGTATAATACACTAAATACAGAATAAACATCAAACGTAATAATGTTTATGTTGGGTTTACAGTACATCTCTTATGGCCACAAAACACTAAAGTAAATATGTATATATGACTTATTCTTTAAATTAACTTTTATTACAAGTCCTGTCGAAAATGGCCAATAACAATAATAGGTTAAAGTTACTCTCCAAGATGTTCGTAACTGAAAGAACTTCATGATAGTTAATGATTATATTCTCAGGGTCCTCAGTTCCTGTATCAGTGAACAGAAAGAACCAAACCTATTATCAATCGTGTTCTTCCATTTGCTGTTTGTCATGGTTCCTCAAACACCCTTCCTCACGGCACCATCACCAAATACCACAATTTCATGCTTGTCTCTGTCTTTCTCATCAGCTCACAATTTCAGTTTATTTGTGACACGAAGGAGGCTGTAGGAGAGAGAGAGAGAGAGAGAGAGAGAGAGAGAGAGAGAGAGAGAGAGAGAGAGACTTTGAACCTAAAATGTCGAAGTGGTGTAGAAAATTAAATTTAATCTATCATAAGTTTACGTCATTCATTATTGTGTATGAAAATTAATGGACAAACGAGTGAGAGATATAGTGTCCTTCTGTGGCACACACACACACACACACACACACACACACACACCTGTATATTTATATATGTATATCACTTGGTAAATGTTATATGTAAATTTACCGAACTGTCTTATTGAAATATATAAACAACACCTTCATGCTAAAGACATTCACTTGTGTGCTTATTGATACAGGCACAGATGATAAACATATTTAATTACAGGTATATTGGTTGATGAATAAATAAACAGATAAAACCAAATAGATTTATAGAAAAGTAGGTCAGTAAAAGACACAAATAGATGGATAGATTGACTACTAGGATGAGAAATTGATACTTATATATATGTAGATAAGGAGATATAAACCTTATCATGAATTTGCAATAAACTAATGAATTATGACATGATAATAGCATTTTGTATGTATGTATGTATGTATCTGCCTGCCTGTCTGTCTGTCTGTAATAATAATAATAATAATAATAATAATAATAATAATTAACGGTTTATTGAAAGAGCATGGCAGCCGGAAGGCTGAAAATATACAGTTACATAATTGGGGAATGGGTCTCTTGATTTACAAATAACATACAAGTAACATACAGTAAGTGATACAAATATGATGTATAATAACTAGGTGGGGAGAAGCTCAAACTACAGGGTATTTCAACATAGTAACAGTGCAAAAAGTAAGATTGACTGGGAGTGAATACACTGGTTTATTACAAGTTATTGATAATTTTTACAATGGTTGGGACTGGACTGTTCTTATAGCGATCAGTCCGTGCTCGTATGGGCTGGATGCAGTTGTGGTGTCGAACAGCAATTCTCAGACGAGGGATCTCGGGTGGTAGTTACCGTCTGTCTGTCTCAGTATAAACTAAGAAGAAAATATGCAGAATAACACACACACAAACAAAGAGAACGAAGATAAAAAATATTACGTAAATTTAAATGAATTACAAGTAGAGAACATTAAGAAAACCATAATAAAGTTAATGCTTCACAAGCACAGGGAATAAACAGTGTTACATGTACTTTAAGTCAGATCAAGTACAGAGCATTAAGTAGAACATATGTAAGTTAATATGTAGTAAGTAATGACACGCTCTTTAATGCATTACAAACAAGTACAAAACAACAACAACAGATGTAACTTCAAATAAAAAAACCAAGCAATGAGTATTATGTGAAATGTGCTTTAATGCGTAATGAGTACAAGGCATTAGAGTCCAGACTTATGAGCTGCTGTGTTAAGAAAACTTTCACTTGCCTTTGTAATGCCCGACGTATATCTTGCTTGTGTCTTGCAGTTGAGGTTCACCGCCACGACATATTCTCATTTTTCACATCTCGAATATTACGAAGAAATACGTGATTATTGTCGTTTATTACACACACATACTGATTTGATTTAGCCTTTTTTCTTATGAATTTTGCCTCAATCTTCTTTTTCTCTTATTTTTTACCTTTTTTTTCATATGGGTAATCTCTCTCTCTCTCTCTCTCTCTCTCTCTTCCCCCCAACGCAAACCCCTTCCATGCTTCCAACCCCTCTCACCGCATCCCCCTCTCTCCTACCCTTCCCACTACACCCCTTCCCTTCCACACCTCCCATTCCTCAGCACCCCCTCAGAACCCCTCCCATCCCGCAGCACCCCGCCTTTCCTCCCCCCTAAGCACCCCTCCTTTCCTCCACCCTAAGCACCCCTCCCTCCCTCCCATCCTCCAGCACCCCTCCCTCCCACCCCCCAGCATCCCCCCTCCCACCCCCCCAGTATCCCTCCCTCCCATCCCCCAGCACCCCTCCTCTCCCATCCCCCAGCACCCCTCCTTTCCTCCACCCTAAGCACCCCTCCCTCCCATCCCCCAGCACCCCTCCTCTCCCATCCCGCAGCACCCCTCCTTTCCTCCACCCTAAGCACCCCTCCCTCCCACCCCCCAGCACCCCTCCTCTCCCATCCCCCAGCACCCCTCCCTCCCACCCCCAGCACCCCTCCCTCCCACCCCCAGCACCCCTCCCCCCCACCCCCAGCACCCCTCCTCTCCCATCCCCCAGCACACCTCCCTCCCTCCCTCTTCGTCTTATCTAGGCAGATAGTGTACAATTTTCGTCTTAAACAATGACAGTGGTCCGGGGAGTAATGACAACAATCATTTATAGACTTGTTTGTGAATTGATTCTAACTGGCGGTTGGGTGGAGACGGGTGTGGGATGTTGGCTAACAGGGGAATGTAATACAGGTACGGGGGTTCGATTCTGGAGTTTTGACTTCTGTTTAGGAGAAGGCCAGAAAGTCCAGCTAAATGATCGTGTGATAATGTTTTGTGATTGTCCGTCTGTTCGTCCTTCCGTCTGTTTGTCTCTGGTCTTAAGCTTGATGAAAGACTTTCCTAATACTAATACCCAACAATTTATTCTCGTATACCAACACACATTCATTATTACATATCATCTTAATTCCTTCCTTAAGAGTCACTCCTCAACCTCCTCATTAAGTACACCACACTTGTCATACTGGAAAAAAAAGTTACGTACGACCACTAACGACCCCCTTACTACTACTATATACACTGCTTACTAATTCCCTGCGTCTCTCTCCCCCTTCTCCTTCACCCTGCCCTCCTTCTCTCTCCCCCCTTCCCGCCTCCCCTTCTCCCCCCCCCCCGTGTTCTTCCTTTCCATTCCCTCCTACCCCTTGCTCTCTCTTCCCCACCTTTCCTTCCTCCTCCCCCTGTCCTCTTCCTCCCTTTTCTCTCCCCCTTCCCTCCTTACCTCTTAGACCTTCTCGCCTCCTCCTATCCACCTGCCTTATTATTCCTTCCCTCCTCCTCTAACCCTGCCCCCTTCATCCCTCCTTCCCTCCTCTTATTCCCTCTGCCTTCTTCCCCCCCCCCTTTCTTTCCCCCCTCCTCTCCCCTCTTCCTCCCCTTCTTTTCTCTCCTCCCCCTCCTGCCCTTCCCCTACCATGTCCTCTTCCTCACCCCCCTTCCTTCCTCCCCCTGCCCAGCTGACCTCCCGAGCCACACAACAACGGGGGGTCTGACCATGTACGCTGTGCTTTCGTTCTGTCACCCAGAATACGAATGGCCATCTTACACGTCATCGCGAGTTGGTCCTCTTGTTTAATTTATCTTCCTTCCCGATTGTTCAAAATTCTACCGTCGGTTTTAAAAAGATTTCTCTTGTGATGTAAGCAAGTTGTAAAGGCTTATATGTGAACTACAACTACTACTACTACTTTTTCAATGTGGCGCCCAGCCTCCTCCAATAGGCACATCTTTGCTACCATTTTATTACCTTACTATTAAATATTCTAATACAAAAGTAGCGACTCTAGCTGAGTTACAGTAGTTAAGCCGCAGATCTATGCGTCATTCAGTGACTTTTGCCTCATAGTCAACATATGCGACCATTGTCGGCCTTGGGGCCGAAGATTTCGTTCCTCCGAGGTAAAGCAAAGCAGACCTAAGCAGAGAGGACAGTCGACATCTCAATCAGGTTGCAGCGTAACTTCTGGGCTGCTGCTTCTGTTCGGATGACACCTTAGCCAGCCTTGATGATGATGATTATGATGATGCATCTTTGCTTTATCTTCCTTTAGTTTATCCAGACACTTCTCTCTCTCATCTCTTTTTTTTTAGACTGGTGTAATTACCAACTTTGTTATGCGCTTAATGACCTTAGTTGTTGAATCATAGTAGTAATCATTGATTCAATCGTATCTTCATCTTGAACCACACACCAACACAAGGATCCGAAACATGAAATTCGAAATATCCATCCAGGGATTCAAAGTATGGAGCCAGAAATCCGAAACACGAACCCAAAGATCCGAAGTAGGAACCAGGGACTCGAAGCGTCAACTCAGATATCCGAAGCATGAACCCGAAGATCCGAAACATTATTCATACGCAAATTGGTTTAAGTCGTATCAGGTGAGTCGTTGTCTCAGCCTCGCTTGTAAACAAAAGCAATTAGCAGTCTGACAGGTGACAGGTGAAAGCACAGATCATCTGACGTCTATGTGAGGAACTGGTGCTGTCAGCGATGGTGCGGTCAGGCAGGGTCTCATGTTGTCAGTGATGGTGGTGGTGGCAGTGCGGTCAGGCAGGGACTCATGTTGTCAGTGATGGTGGTGGTGGCAGTGTGGTCAGCAGGGTCTCATGTTGTCAGTGCGGTCAGCAGGGTCTCATGTTGTCAGTGATGATGGTGGTGGCAGTGTGGTCAGCAGGGTCTCATGTTGTCAGTGATGATGGTGGTGGCAGTATGGTCAGCAGGGTCTCATGTTGTCAGTGATGGTGGTGGTGGCAGTGCGGTCAGGCAGGGTCTCATGTTGTCAGTGATGGTGGTGGTGGCAGTGTGGTCAGCAGGGTCTCATGTTGTCAGTGTGGTCAGCAGGGTCTCATGTTGTCAGTGATGATGGTGGTGGCAGTGTGGTCAGCAGGGTCTCATGTTGTCAGTGATGGTGGTGGTGGCAGTGCGGTCAGCAGGGTCTCATGTTGTCAGTGATGGTGGTGGTGGCAGTGTGGTCAGGCAGGGTCTCATGTTGTCAGTGATGGTGGTGGTGGCAGTGTCTTCTCTTTTACTCCTCCTCCTCCCTTTCCATTCACTCTTCCTATTCTTCCGCTTCCTCCTTTTCCTTTTCTTCCTTTTCGTCTCCTCTTCTCTTTTTCCTTTATCGCCTTATCCTCTTTTCCTCCTCCTCCCTCCCTCCCTCTCCTCCTCCTCGTTCTTTTCCTCCACTTTCTTCTCTTATTTATCACCACCACCACCATCATCATCACCCTCCTCTTCCTCTTCTTCATCGTCTTGTTTGTCTTGCTTCATGTCATCATCCTACACATATTTGTTAATCACAAGCAAACTTCTTTTCAATGCTTCAAGATTTGGGCTTCTCCAACGTCCTTAAGATCATCACCCCGACACAGAGAGGCTGAGAGCTGGAGCCACCACTGTACGCTGGCACTAAGGCTGGTGGCTGGTCAAGGTCTTCATAAACGAGTCTTGTATGATTTATATCTGCTGTGCTGTCCACTCATTTTCTTGTGTATATAAAGAATTAAATATTGTCGAAAGATTTTTTTTATTTTTTTATAGGAAATATGCTGACGTAGAGACGATAGATTTTTAGTGATTATTACAAATACAATATGCATTAATAAGTAGTGTAGTACAATTACATATATAAAATAATGTTGGATAATCTGTAACCATAAATCAATAATACAGAATACATTATATGAGACATTATTAAAATACGTAAGCTAAGATTTTTTTTAACAAGATCTATAATACTTATATTACTTAAGTACACATACAATATATCAATGACCGTCTTACATTTTTTTAAGGGATCCTGTAAAAAGTTTCGAATGTTTTTTTGTTTTGTTTCTTTAAGTCTTCTGTAACCACACAAAACAAATGTCAAGAGCATTGTCCATGTCAGTATGTGGGTCAAGGTCTGCCACATACACACACACACATGACAGCACACTTCAGGAGAGACGGAAGAAGGAGATTCACCAGTCACAAGAGCTCGCCTGCTGCTGTTGTTACGTTGTCTTTCTCTCCTTTAAAAACTGACTAAGCTCTTGAAGCACGTACACTGAAGTCAACTCACACAGTAGACAACAGAGAGAGAGAGAGAGAGAGAGAGAGAGAGAGAGAGACCTCACTTACGTAACACACACTCAAACTCTCACCACTATATAATTATTTACAAATACACCTCAACAATAACAACACTAAATATAATAAACACACATCAAAAAATAATATAAAAGTTGGTGTATATGATGACACTGTTAGTCTTTATTGACAACCATTATTGGGTTATGAAAGTGAGAGTCAATTTGTCAGGTATGAGTGAGGAGGAAGGAGGGGGAGGGAGGAGGACGAGGGAGAAGGAGGAGTGGGGCGGAAGAGGAGGATGAGGTGGGGGAGGAGGGAAGCGAAAGACAGGGGAAGGGGGGAGGTGGAGAGGAAGGAGGAGGGGGAGGAGAAGGAAGAAGAGGAGGGGGAGGAAAAGGAAGAAGAGGAGGTGGGGGAGGAGGAACTTGGGAGGAGAAGGAGGTGGAGAGGGAGGAGGAGAATTTAGAGGTGGAGGTGGGGGAGGAGGCGGGGAAGGAGGAGGAACACATCAGGAATAATTATAAAGTTTGTTAGTGATGAGTCGATGGTGTTATGGCACAAGAGATCGAAACCTGCCAATAGAGGTTCGAATCCCCAAAATGTCTAGATGTAAATATAGAAAATAATATAGATAAAACGAAGGAAATTTTGAGAAAAGTGAAAAAGTATAATTTACTTTTTGAAAGCTTATGGGAAATAATCTTGAGTATTATGGAGACATTCCCTGTATAACGTGATAACATTCTCAAGTATAACGTGATAACATTCTCAAGTATAACGTGATAACATTCTCAAGTATAACGTGATAACATTCTCAAGCATAACGTGATAACATTCTCAAGTATAACGTGATAACATTCTCAAGCACAACGTGATAACATTCTCAAGTATAACGTGATAACATTCTCAAGTATAACGTGATAACATTCTCAAGGATAACGTGATAACATTCTCAAGTATAACATGAATACACTCACTAGTATAACATACATACCCCGGTGTTACGTTCCACCTCGTGAAATTATTATAACTGTGCTAAGAAATAGGACAATTACATTAAGATTACACTTCGTACCAACCATCACAACAACCCCTCAAGACTTTGTTCTGAGACAGGTGCGACGAGATACCAATTATAGCATAAAACACGTAATTAAGGTGACCTGAACCGGTGAGCCGTCAGGGAGTCAGCTGGTGGTTTAAGGAGAATATTAATGTACATGTGTGTGTGTGTGTGTGTCTGCTGGGGGACACTTCGTACCAGGGACATAGACACACAGGGAAACGAACACAAGATAGAGATAGGAGCAGATGGATTAAAATAGCCATTTCTTGATATAAGTTCTTACAGGACAGAGGTGTAACGTCTGTCTCTGGAGAATTTTTCCTATGTGTTAGAAATACCTCAGGAGATGGTAAGGTCATTAATTTTTGTTAGTTAATTGTCATTTGATATAATGAATAAGCAATTATACTTGATATACATATATGTGAAGTATATAGATGAAGCATAAAGTAATTTATATGAGAGTTTTTGATGAACTAAATAATTCTTTGTTAATATTAATATGCTATTGTGTGATTATTGTTTTAAAGATTTTACTGATTATACAGTAAGTAACTAGATATAATTTACTTAACAGTGAATATATGAAAATATAATTGATTGAACACAACACAACACCTGTAATATGATAATCAACACATTTAAACTCACTATAAACGAGGAAACATATAAATACGTAAATTAGTAAATAAAATAAGGTTGTTTACATCACTACCACACATAACACACACCCACACACACACATATATATATATATATATATATATATATATATATATATATATATATATATATATATATATATATATATATATATATAAATCCACAATGAAAACGTGGATAAGATAAATCTTGATAAAATCACACGGGAAAATGGAAACAACGGAGCACCTTAGCTTTCGTCCTTATTCTAGACATCTTCAGAGGCAACTGGATTACATGGACAGAGAGAGGCTTAAATATACAGGGTGACCTTAAAAACATGAGGTCAGGTCATAATGATGACATCCACTAATCCCCACACCAACACACACGTAGAGGAGCTAGTCACGTCACCCCCCTTCTCTTAAGCTCGATATATGAGACAACGGAGGGTTGGAATATATTATACAGCAATGATTATAGACGTTGAGTTATAGATAAGGGAAGAAAAAGGTGGTTGAGAAGAGGAAAAATATGAGGAAAGAAAGAAAAAAGTCGATGTAAAGTTAATAGTAAATAAAACAGTAAGAGTTATGCAGAGAGAGAGAGAGACAAGAAGAGAAAGAGGCAAGAAGAGAGAGAGACAAAAAGAGAGAGAGACAAAAAGAGAGAGAGAGACAAGGACAGAGAGAGAAAGAGAGAGCGAGAGAGAGAGAAATCGAGAGAAAGAGATTGAGAGAGAGAGAGAGAGAGAGAGAGAGAGAGAGAGAGAGAGAAACGATTAAGAAAGGTAACACAGACAGAATTGGAGAGATGGGTGGAGGGTGAAGCCTTAATAATGGGGCGTCTTTAACCAGGAGTAAATAGGTCTTACCGTGATCATAGGTAAACCAACATGAAATCGTACACACAAAAGCTTTTATCGCCTGTCTCACTTACTTAACATTCATGTATCTACTTAACTACACTATTATTTGGCCTTTCTTACCATCTACTACCAATACTTATCTCCAGCTGAAGCGTAAATAGGAGTAAATCTTTTCTGAACTACTAAAGCCAAATTATCGGTTCTGTGGTTGTATGTAAATTAGACAATGAATTTACAGACGGGTGGGTTTAACTCCACTATCTCTTGGTCTCTTTTATTGGTAATAGTGATTTAATTTCATGCTTATCAAAGTTCATATTCGGATTTATTGACCGGGCAATTTGGACGAGGGAGATGTATGAACGTCAGGAGGGTGTCAGGAACGTCAGCGGGGTGTTAGGAACGTCAGCGGGGTGTCAGGAATGTCAGTGGAGTATCAGGAACGTCATTGGAGTGTCAGGATTGTTAACTGGATATCAGGAACGCCAGCAGGATATCGGGAACGTCAGCAGAGTGTCAGGGACGTCAGCGGGGATATCAAGAACGTCAGCAGAATATCAGAAACGTCATCGGAGTGTCAGGAACGTCAGCGGGGTGTCAGGAACGTCAGCAGGGTGTCAGGAAAGTCATTTGGGTGTCAGGATAAATGATCTAAATAACAGTGCCAGCTAGTCTTCCTCTCTCCCTAGTGCCAACCGCGTGTACAGGGGTGCCAGTATTCTCCACCCCTCCCCTCCCCTCCCCTCCCCTCCCTTCCCCTCCCCTCCCCTCCCCCCCCTCCCCTCCCCCCCCCAGTAGATAGTATTACCAACATCTGACTCAGGACGTCCTTGTAACAGTAGTACCAACCTAAACTGGTATAATGGTACCAACATTAACCCATAGTCTAGTGTTAGAGTGAGGCGAATTTTCCTCGCTCGAAACACTAGTACCAATACGCATGTTCCAAAGCCCAGTGATGCCAAACGCTATAGACTTCACTTGACTCTTAGATGCAGTGATACCAAATCTCCTCCACCTCCCCCCCCCCACCCCCCCTCCAGAATGTGTGTAGATTTGGCGAAAATATTCTAATAGGATGATAAAGACCTACATTTATATGTACTCTTATGTTCATCACTTAGATAATATGCTGTTATTACTATTGTTATTATCTTTATTACCATTGTTATTATTATTGTTTTTATTGTGAGATAGAATAATAAAAGAGGTACAGATAATCTTCACCATTCAGATTGATGACGTTGAAGAGAGCTGGCGGGCTGGACACACAGTATGTAATGTTTCTTATTATTTCCTCTATCAGTTAACAATAATTGTGTCAGAATTAGTAGGGCGGGGTGCAACAACGGCATCCTGACCAACACTTAATTATCTTATCTCACCTTCATATCTGGAAAAAGGTTACACACACACACACACACACACACACACACACACACACACACACACACGCACCTCGACGCTTCACGGGCATAGAAACAAAAGATAGTGGTAAAGAAAATCGTTCAAGGGAATCGGAGTTAGTTGAGCCTCATGAATAATCCATTAGAAAATATCCTTACCTGGCGATACCTGCAGATGGAAGAGCCTACAACATGTTCTCTTTGTTTTGGGGCGTAAATTAAACGTCTTAATTCCCTTTCTGTACTATTTAAACTCCTTCTATAATCCCCAGATTAAGGTACACGATACAGAATACCTAAATAGTAATCCCGCGGGGGCCGTCAACACCACTCACGTGCCACTTGGAAGGAAATCGACGTAAAAGCGGACAGGTTTTTGTGTTAACCTTGATAATATATGTAGCTGTAAAGTTTAACATTGATATCTTATGGTGGTGGGGAGTGGGAGTGGGAAAGGAGAGGCACTGGAGAGAGGGATAGGAAACGGGGACAGGGGGAGGAGAGGGGAGGGTGGAAGGTGAGGGGGAGATGATGTTGATGTTTTTATATTGCGTAAAAACAGGTTTCAGAAATAGTTGTTTATTTTTGCAGATCTCGACCACCAGAGGAAATAAGATACATATTTAGTATTTTGAACTTTTGGGACAATTAAATCCATATATATATGTTTAATTATGTCAATACATTATTATACAGGTGCTTTAGATAATTTAAGGCATATAAATCTTGACCTAAAACTGATACACAACTTATGGTAAACTATCACTTGTTTATCGAGTCATTAAATTAAAAACAAATGTTCATTCTTTCGTCTGTAGTTTTTTTCCCTACAGTTCTTAAGATTATCATACATTTTGATGATTCTGTATTGTCTCCTGTGAGAAGCTGGTGTAATGTTTCGAAATACAACGGAAAATATGTCAGGGTGTAGATGTGGTTTTGTGTATCAGTGTTGACGCTAGAATTCATGAACGTCTCTGGACACATAAAAATCCTTCACACAGTTACCCACAGCCACCCACAACCACCAAGAGCCACCCACAGTCACTCTAAGCCACCCACCGCCCCCAAGAGCCACCCGCAGCCTTCCACAGCCACCTCCAGCCTCAACAACTGATAGCATTGTAACCTGAACGAGCCAGAATAATACTCGTGCTATCAGATTAAACACATTGTTGATAAATCCTTGTACAGATATCGACTGCTTTCACTGAGGCTCATGATGGTCGGTGAATTGTCCAGCTACCACCAGATAACTTTATGATGTAAATTGAAAAAAAAATAGTGGACTTAATACTTCGTCAGTCCGCATAAGGGGGGACGGGCTGAGACTGGCGAGCGCAAATAGTATTTTGGGAAGGTAATGTCGTAAATCGCATCTGGCATAAGTATGCAGGTTATCGGCACATTTGAACGCCGGGCGGGCATTCATGGTAATGAAATATGTAGTTTGACTTCATTATGCTGTTTAAAAACTGGATCAGTGAGAGACTGAGGTGGTTCTTGAGCTATAAGTCTGGCTCCCGGCTGACTGGTTCCTGGGGTGCCTGCCCACACCCCAGAGGCAGTGTTGTCAATGCCGGAGCACCCCAGAGGCAGTGCTATCAATCCCTGCCCACACCCCAGAGGCAGTGTTGTCAATGCCGGAGCACCCCAGAGGCAGTGCTATCAATCCCTGCCCACACCCGAGAGACAGTGTTGTCAATGCTAGCACAGACCCCAGAAGCAGTGGTGTCAATGCCTACACACACCCCAGACACAGTGGAACCAATGAATGCCCATATCCCCAGAGGCAGTGCTTCACTGCCCACCCACACCCCAGAGACAGTACTGCCATTGCCTGTACAGCCTATAAACGTGCCACTAGTGCCTACTTAACCAAGAGTCATTCTTGTCAATCCACCCCCCCCCAAAAAAAAAAAACACACACACACACACCAGACACAGTGTTGCCAACTTTTTCACAGAGTACATCACACTCATAGTGATGCTAATCCTAAGTGTCCCACATGCATTACTGCGAATTTCTCACGACCCCACACACAGTGGTGCCAATTCCTGAAAACCCCACTCACAGTGTTGCCAGCTTCTGAAGGCCCTGCACGCAGTTCTGCCAATTCGTAGTGAAGACACTGATGACAACGTGTCTCTTCGAGCACTTGACGACTAACATAGTGTTCATTACTGACCGTGACAACACTTAATAACAACAGAGAGAGAGAGAGAGAGAGAGAGAGAGAGAGAGAGAGAGAGAGAGATTCTTTTACTCTATCGACATTAACTCGCTCGCTCTGTCGAATTGGGTGAGTTTATATGTAGAGGAAGGTGACTGTGGTTAATGAGTCTTTCACGTAAACGTAGTGTAGGGAAGTACTGTGGTTACACATACATACACACATAAATAAATGCATAATGGGCCACCTAGGCGGGAATTTGTTTAAGGTGTAGAAGCTGTCTCTAACACAACGACCACACTCAAAGTTAATGAGCTGCATGACCCAATGTCAAGGAATAGTCCGAAAAGACCGGACAATTCGCCAACTGCACTGGCTAACCATTTCCCCGAACAAGATCCGCAAATCGATTAACATCCAGGTTCCCAATTACTGCTGGGTAGACAGAGGCAAATGGGGCAAAGAAACTTGCCCATAATATCTCCCTGCCCGGGGATCGAACCCGGGTCCGCTCGCTTGCTAGGCGAAAATGCTAACCATTACACAACAGGTAGCCACACACATAATGGTTGTCCCTCGTGGTCGAAGATAGCCAGTCCTAGGGCCGCCTTGGCGTGAATTTGTTTAAAGTGCAGTAGCTGTCGTCAACACAACAACCACATTCTAAGTTAACGAACTGTGTGACCCTTGTTAAGTAGTTTAGGTTAGGGTAGGTTAGGTCAAGTCAGGTCAGTTTACGTTTAGTATGAAGGTATTCATTTATATATATTTATGATCTACAGGATCGTTTATGGCCAGTCAAAAGTTTCCCCAAAAGAGAAATACATAGAAGTTATCACTAATGGCCAATTATCCCTATTTAGTGTAACATACAGCATATGTTAGGTGGAGTTCCGTCTTTATTTGTTTATTATTTACGTCATTTATTTGTTGAAATTTAACTTAGAATAAGTAAATATTTTGAAAATAATTGAAAAACTGACAAGTGACTTTGTAACATATAATTAAGTCGAGATGATAATACAAATACCACGTGCTGGCCAAGCTCCGAAAGAGTTGTCCGGGGGTCCAGCTAACCTCTGGTCGGGGCTTGACCAGCACGGGGGAAAAAAAAAAAACTTTGTTACTAAAATAATATGATTTTGGCGACGTGTGGTGTGATGGTCAGTATGCTCGCCTCGTAAGCGAGTGGACTCGGGTTCGATTCCCGGGTAGTATGAAATAATGGGCATTTTTTTTTACGCCATTTGCTTGTTTACTCAGCTACTCAGCAGCAATTGGGAACCTAGACGTTAATCGATTTGCGGATCGTGTTGTGGGGTAATGCTTAGCCAGTGCAGTTGCGAGTTGTCCGGTCTTCTCGGACAATTCCTTGACACTGGGTCATGCAACTCGTTAGCTTCTACACCTTAAACAAATTCACTCCTAGGTGGCCCTAGGGCAGCCATTCTTGTACACGAAGGTCAACGTCATTAAATATGTTATAAGTATATACTGCAGTAAGTATATAATATAAAAGACAAAGACCATCGTAATATATATATTTAGTTTCCGGGTTTATTTAGTTATTTATTACTTGCTCTTATTACTGGTATTTGTTTTCCTCTCATCTGTATAGTTTAAGTCTTTACTCTTGTTTTGAGTAACTTTAGATTTAATTGTTTTTCTCCTAAACTTACGTTAACATTTAAATTGTTTATAATATATCATAATATATCACCCATGATGATTATCCTGTATTTAAAACGAAACAAACAATTAATTACTCTTAGGTAATATTTGTTAAGGTTAGGTTAAGTTAGTTTAAATTTTCTATTAAACAATTCATTAATGAATAATCTAAGAAGACCGGACAGTTTGCCAACTGCGCTGCTGGATAGACAGAGGCAAGTAAAGAAACTTGCCTATACTACCATAATGACCACGACACACACACACACACACACACACACACACACACACACACACACACACACACACACACTTGCTTCATATCCCACTTACTCTTAATCGTGTTCATTAAGCAAATTACATGTTCTGTATAACACCTCCCGGTCAAACACACACACATTCATTACAATTTCCTAAACTTTTACAAGACACGTCGTTCGAATGTGTGTGTGTGTGTGTGTGTGTGTGTTGAAGGACTTTGATCAACCCGCATCATTAAGTACCAACAGAGGTGAGTTTCCCGCCTCAAAACACAACCCGACAAGTTGTATCGACACTCAACTTACTAACACTATCCCAGATCTTCGTCACTGGTAAAATCACAGGCTCTTAATAGCAATTTATGTTCAGTTTATGTCTGGTAGTGAAGATGTCAGCACGACCCGTAATGATAGGTTCGGAAACTACTTCATTGGTTCTTAATGGTGTACTGAAGGTGTTCTGATTGTTCCAGCACGTACGACTTAGAAATTGTTTGATCGTCATGCAGGTTAATTAGAAGGTAACTTTTTCCTCCTCTTACCTGTCCGGAAATTACCTGCGGTTATTGAGTTGTTCCTTTGATGATTTGATTAGATGGTTCTCATTTTTTTTGGTTAATTCCTCGTGGTCTGTTTTTTCCTGTTGTGGTGATGCTTACAAATGTGTTTATAACTGTGATTTTGTCTCTGTATTTGTTTGTCTTTGCACACACACACACACACACACACACAGTAGTAAATCATCATAATATTTTAGCATTTTACTGAAGAATCCACAAAAGTTGATTAATAAAGAAGTTACGATTAAAACCCGTACCTGAACGTGGCATAAAAACAATGTTAATATATTGTCTTTTTCTGTGTTTAGTGAAGCTGTTGTTGTTGTTACTGTCGTTGTTCTTTGTTGTAGTTGTTGTTGTTACCGTTATTATTATTGTTGTTGTGACTGTTGTTGTTTTTTGTAATTGTAACTGTTGTTTTTCTTACTGTTTTTATTATTGTTGTTGTTGTTTAAGTTAATTACAGATACTTCAAGGTTGGATTAAGTCCCGCTCAATTTGTGTTAGTTTTTCCACATCACAAACATTAACAACTTAAGACTAAACACGACCATTACCACAGATCTTCTCTCAGTCTGTTCTCTCACCATAGGAACGCTCCTCTCAGTCCAGCTCTTCTTACGCTAACCAGTGAATAAATCAACATCATTTATTTACATTCATACATTTGCTTACCTATATCGTACGTATTTATGTCACCGTCTGTCTATCTTTCTGCCTCTCTGTCTGTGTTTATCTGTCTGTCTCTCTGTCTCTCTTTCGCTCAGATAAACAAGATCTCCATCTCCTGTAGTACCAGCCTCTCCACCCTCCCTCACCCACCACCTGCCTCCACCTTTGCGGTCAGCCCCGGCGGTAAGTGAATGATCTCTCCCGCTGTAATCGCGGTCAATCAGCTGAGCGGGTGTGCTGCTGGACGTTCATTCAGCAAACTCAGTGGTGAGGGAGAGAGGAGAGGAGGGATGGGAGGAGAGAGGGCGGGGAGTGAGGGTGGGTGGAGAGGAGGGATGAAGGGTGGGTGGAGAGGAAGGAGGGAGGGAGGGGAGTGAGGGTGGGCGGAGAGGAGGGATGAAGGGTGGGTGGAGAGGAAGGAGGGAGGGAGGGAGGGGAGTGAGGGTGGGCGGAGAGGAGGGATGAAGGGTGGGTGGAGAGGAAGGAGGGAGGGAGGGAGGGAGGATGAGTGGGAAGGAGGGGAGTGAGGGTGGGTGGAGAGGAGGGATGAAGGGTGGGTGGAGAGGAAGGAGGGAGGGAGGGAGGGAGGATGAGTGGGAAGGAGGGGAGTGAGGGTAGGTGGAGAGGAGGGATGAAGGGTGGGTGGAGAGGAAGGAGGGAGGGAGGATGAGTGGGAAGGAGGGGAGTGAGGGTGAGTGGGGAGGAGGGATGAAGGAAGGGAGGGAGAGAAGGAGACTTGGCGCATGGACCCCCCCGCCGCTCCAGCCGACATTAAATCATGTTTCATCAGCAGGATTATTGGTATCTGGGGCGGGCATCTGGCTGGGTGATCGCGCGATACTCTATTTGTCACACCAGTGCTGGAGGTGAGAGGGAGGAGGAGAGGTGGGGGAAGGTAGGAAGAGGAGAGGGTGGGAATACATTGGAGATGAGGAAGGAGAAGAAGTTAGGGTAATGTTGGTGATGGTGGAGGTAAAGAGAAGAGTCTGAAGAGGTGTTGGAGGTGAGGCAGGAAAGGAGAAGTTAGGAGAGTGTTGGTGATGGGGAAATGCTCAAGGTCGAGGGAGATTGAGAGGTAGGAACTATTGTAGGAAAGAAAGGGTTTTGGTTAGGTTAAGTTTGGTCATGTCAGATCAGGTCAGGTCAGGTCAGGTGAAGTTAGATTAGGTTAGATTACGTCACCTCGGGGCTCATAAGGACAAGGGCCCATTTGACCTTTGAGCAACTGAAGGCCAGCAGTGAACGCACACCCGGGGTCCTCCACCATAACGCATGAAGCCCATAAATGAACGCATTATTCCTGCCGATGCACAACGCCGTCCTGCACGACACACTGAGATAACGGAGTCTCCTTGTTAGGCGACTCTCCATCCTCCAGAACTAACTCAATTGAGCCATAGATTAGAATTTCCAGTGAGTCAGATCGTTAACTTTTATCATAGAGGTTCGTGTGTGTCTCTTGTGTGGGATTTTTATTGTCAGCCTATCTTGTTATGGAGTAGAGAGGTAGTCTAGTTAAGTTAGGATAGGAGGAGTTAACCTGGCTTTCGGAGTGGGAGGGAGAATAGCTTTGAGAGAGAATAGTCTTGTCTTGTTTAGTTAGGGAAGGGGAAGGTAGTCTGCTTTTGGGAAAGGGAGAGAATCTACTTTTGATAGAGGGAGGTAGTTTGGTTTAATTAAGGAAAGGAAAGGAAGTCCAGATTAGGAGAGGTGAGGTAGGGGAACGGAGCTTGGTTTATCAGTTGGGGGAGGGAGTTGAAGGTGGGTGTGAGGCCTTACTCCGCCCCTATCACTGTTTTCACTATTGCAATGACCGAGGGAACAATCACAGACATTTACATTCACTGGATTAGAAAAGAAATAAAACTGGAATCCTATTAGAATATCTATTGCGGTTCAATTGTCTCACGACTTGTGAATGGGCAACTCAACCATATGTAGGTCCTCCTTCAACGAGCTTAACCTCTACGGTACCAAAAGAAAAAAAATACTTATCTCAACCAATCAACTCCGACGGATAGATCCCCGCAACCAACCAACCAACGACTACCCTCCTCCCCTACAACCTGTTTTCTATAAGATGTTACTCAGCTTGACACCACTCGCCTTTCCTCCTTCTCTCCTTTCCCCCTACACCCCCCTCCTCCTCCGCCCTCCACCGCCCCTCGAGTCTACAGTGCAGAACTGACCCTTGAAATTATTTATCCCGATTCAAACTACAACATAAACTTGATCTCAAGGAACCTCACCTCAAAAATAGAGATACAACAAGAAAAGACTAACGACATGATAAAGGCTGGTGGGAGGGGGAGAGAAAAAGCGTCGCCCCCCGTCCTGCCCGCTACAGATCACCTCATTTATCAGCGATGCCCCACGATAGTCGGGTCGCGTCTTAGCTGGGCTCACCGCCGCCTCCCATCTGCGACACCACTGCGCGTTTGTCATACAGAACCCAAGTGGTCACCTGACGGGGTCACCTGAGGGTCGACTATGGTGCGACCTAAATCACGATGTGGCCCACCAGACCTGTCGGGGATCAGGTCAACCTGGAGTCGTCTGGGTCACACCGTTGAGACCTGAATCACGATGTGACCCGGGTCGTGCCTTGACCTGTAGGGGACAAGAACAAACTCGTGGCCCTGTATTGAGAAGACTCGAGTACAGGACCAAGTCAGACCAAGACTTTTAGATTCCATAGAGACCTGTAGGAGGTCATGTGTGTCCGCTGAGGTCACTGTACAGTTTAATAAACAAGTGGGAGACCAGGTCAATCTATGACCTTGAATCAGGAAGCGTGACCTATGCAGACTATAATAAAGACTCTCTTTTACAGGTACTTTAATGGGCAACGTTCGGTGGATATGGCATCCTGTGTACCGTCGGCAAGGCCATGGGCTCGTAACACTCGTCTTGCCCGCGGTGCCCACCGTTCCTCTGTGGATGTCGGTCACACTAGAATAACCCGTTATAGTGCATCTTTCTTTCCTCACACAGCCAAACTGTGGAAAGCTCTGCCTTCTTCCGTGTTTCCATACTCATACAATCTGTCTCACTTCAAAAAGTTGATTTACCGGCATCTTTGTGGTGTATATTAATATAATCTTTTTCTTTTTTCTTTTTAATTTCTTTTTATTAATTTTTTTTTCGCCCCCTAGGTTCCGTTGTGGGTCGATGACCTGTACCCGGTTGGGCTATTCCCCGTAAAAAAAAAAAAAAAAAAAAAAAAAAACACCTGGTGTTAAGTGAAGTAACTAGTTAAGGTTATGGCATTCTTGATGCCATAATAAAAGTTCTCGTGATTTATATTACATCAGCCAATTTCACGTATTCTCCCATCGCAAAATGCAATAAAACTTCATCTTGCAAGGGACTGAGAATCCTGACCCAGACTCGTATGGTAACTTTAGGTCGAGGAATCACCACCAGAAGGTCAACACTCTACAGACGTCCTAAATCTAAGAATAAACTACATTAATGATTTATTTATTATTTTATATCCAATCAAGTGACCTTTTATGACCTCAGTAAATGACCCCCGAGAGAATTAGTTGACCCGTATAAGCAAGTATGACCTCTGAAGAAAATACTAAATAAACCCGTGCATATAGACCTGACCCAGCACACTTAATGAATTTAACGAGCGGGGAAGACCTGGGTAGTGGCGTGACTCGTCGGATGACCTCGTTTATGAATGAATTGGCTGGCTGGAGAGACCTTGGCCAGGTGTGACTTGGATCTAACATTATACTGGTTTACAACTTTACATCATGAGTTGACCTGTGACCAGGCATGCTTGTTAGTTGACCTGTGACCTAAAGTACCTTGATATTTGACCTATGACTTGGCCTTATTTTGATTTTTCACCTGTGACCTGATACTTGACCTGTGACCTGACATACTCTGATACTTGACCTATGATCTGACTTAATTTGATACAAGACATATGACCTGACGTAATTTGTTGGTTGGCCTGTGACATGGATTATCGTGTTGTTTTACCCGGCACTTACATTTACGGTTGACCTTTCCTTTCTAGGTGACATGACCTCGTGAAGTCAGGTCTATTGAAATGCCTCGTGATGCGCCTTAAATTCCAGAAGAAATGAGAAGTCAGTGCCAAGGGTAACGAGAGGTTAGTGCCAAGGGTAACGAGAGGTTAGTGCCAAGGGTAACGAGAGGTTAGTGCCAAGGTTGAGTAGTGAGGGTGAGTGCCACAGGTGACGAGGCGAGAGTGTTAAGGGTGATGAGCGTCCAGGCCCAAAAGAGAGGGGTTAATGCCAGGGGTTGAGAGGGATGAGTGCCAAGGGTGGTGAGGGGTGAGTGCCAAAGGTGGGAGGTGAGTGCCAAAGGTGGGAGGTGAGTGCCTAAGGTGGTGAGGGATGTGTGCCAAGGGTGGTGAGGGGTGAATTTCAAAGGCGGTGAGGGGTGAGTGCCAAGGGTGGTAAGGGGTGAGTGCCTGAGGTGGTGAGGGATGAGTGCCAAGGGTGGTGAGGGGTGAGTGCCAAAGGTGGGAGGTGAGTGCCTAAGGTGGTGAGGGATGTGTGCCAAGGGTGGTAAGGGGTGAATTTCAAAGGCGGTGAGGTTGATTTTGATTTTGCCGCTTGCAGCGGCTACTTTATTGTGCACCCCACACTCATCCTGTGAGCGGTAGCGCAAAAAGATTACAGAGTAGGGTTTACAAAGGGTCATAATAATTAACCCCGGTTGTCAGGATATTATGGCACTGAAAGTTACACAGTATTTCATTTACATTATTTGTTTAGTTCTATACATAAAGGGTAACTTATTCACAAATGCGTGAGAACAGGCGTGTGAGGCAGTATGTCTGGCCTCACACTTTGTTATTCACATTTACGTGGGAGGTATTCAAGCACATTGCGTATTTGGTTCTGTACATGAGAACTGACATAGATACTAAGTGCAAAAAAGTGGATACAATCTTAATATGTCGGCTATCTTGCCATTAGAGATGAAGTGTTGTGCCATTTCACACACAGTGTGCTTGGACCTGTCCCTAAAAGGTTCTATCTTCACACAGTCGAGGACGTAGTGTTCAAGTGTGTGGCCATATGTATGGCCACACACTTTACATTTAGTTTTGTTTACATCTGCTTGAGGAACATACTGCCAAAGGTACTTATATCCTAACCTTAATCTAGCGGTTACAACATCTTGTAATCTAGTGATCTTGTTACTTGCTCCATATACATGTTTCACTTGATACATCTCATCATGGTAAACTATGGATTGACTAGTGCCTGTTTGCACTTGTCTACTTGCGTCAAACTCATCAATAAGTTCTTTCCTAATTACAGTTTTAAGGGTTCTTTTTGACAGACCCAAATTGTATTCAACGGTGTCTTTGTTAGACGCGAGTTTGGCGAGGGCATCAACTCTGTCATGTTTTATGAGGCCTATGTGAGAGGGGATCCACAACAGTTTGACCCTGACACCCCGGTCAACAAGGCACGCATATTTGTGTCTGGCTTCAGAGACAAGAGCGTGACAACCTGAGTCGAGGGTACCAAGGGCAAGTAGTGAGGATAGAGAGTCAGTGATGATGAGACTGTCAGTAACAGTGGTTTCAATGAATTTAATAGCTGTGAGTATGGCAACTAATTCAGTTTGTAGAGTGGATGCCCAGTTGTTAATTCTAACTCCTTTCTCAATTATATTACCGTCAGGTTGAGTCACAACAATAGCACTTCCAGCCCTCCCACAGGCGGTGTTTAGAGATCCATCAGTGTAGATGGTCTGTGTGATATTATCATCAGTCTGTAGAGTGTGTATGTGTTCAAGAGCTCTCAATTTGGCAGTGTGTTGGAGATAAATGCTTTGTATAATTAATTTTTTAGGCGGATACGTCGGTATTGTGATATCGAAGGGAACTGTCCGCCAGGGTGGCAGGAAGCGCTGTTGTGTCTCAACTTTGTACAGGTGGTCTAGTCCAAATATCTTCATATGTGTAGCTGTAGTTTGGATCCATTTAGACTCAGTAGTCCCATGGTTCATACATTCTAGCAATTTTAAGGAAACAATGTTATCAGGATCACCACGCAGAAGCCTCAGGGCTATCATGAGGTTGACTTCAATTATTCTATCTTTAACACTGGGTATACCTAGTTCTTTCCTCATATTAAGTACTTTAGTGCTCATGGGACATCCTAGGATAATTCTGAGGGCTTTATTTTGCATTTTCTCGAGCTTGTCAACTCCTTTCCCGTCACGAATGACCAGGGCTGGTGCGTGGTAATCTATCAGAGATCTTATATAGCCTAGGTACATTGTTTTAACAATTCTAATATTAGCACCATAGTGCGGGCTGTACCCCGCTACACTTCTAAGAGGTCTCAGTCTGTCAGTACATTGGCGGGTTAGCTGTTGTATGGCAGGTAGGGTACAAGGGACGGAAACACCAAGATATTTAAAAGAAGAAACATAGTCAATAGTGTTGTTACCTATCTTGAACTTGGCGGGGCCGCGTTTGCGGTTCCCAGCTTGTTTGTTGAACACCTTAGTTTTGTCAGTGGAGATAATAAGACCGAGGTGTTCACAGGCTGCGTATACATGGTTCAGGGTGGTTTGCATTTCACGATGAGTTTTAGTATGTATAAGAATATCGTCAGCATAGCTGATTGAGATATTGCTGGGGTTGTCTGGTATTAAATTTAATAATGCATTCATAAGAACATTGAACAAAGTGGGGCTAAGTACTCCACCTTGAGGGGTACCAAGTTGCATATCTTTAACTTCACTTTTGTAACCCTGAAACAGTGCAGCAGCCCTTCTGTTGGTTAGGTAACCACTTATCCAGTGTAACAGCCTACCTCCTATATCCATTTTGGCTAGTTCGTACAATATCAGTTGCCTATTGGCAATATCAAATGCAGCTTTTAGGTCAAGAAATGTGGTGTATCTGTGCCTTTCATCACCATGCACAGTTAGGAATGTGGTGATGCAATTATGTACACCTTTACCATGGGTGAAGCCATTTATGTTAGGAGACATGTGTTCTCTGATTCTATATAAGAGTCTGCCAAGAACCATCCTCTCAAAGGTTTTACACAGGCAGCTGGTTAGTGATATGGGACGAAAGGCATCAGGCTGTCCTGGTTTCGGTATTGGTACAACAATACTGCTGGTCCATGATGTGGGTAGTTGGCCCTCGGCATGACTCATATTGTACAATACCAACAATGGATTGCCTGGCACGCGCCTTAGTAGTCTAATGATGTTGTAGGTGACCCCGTCCTCTCCAGGGGAAGTAGACCTACCCCTGGCGAGGGCGGCGTCAAGCTCCCACTCAGTATATGGAACATCACACTCATCGTGCTGTTTGCCCAGCATAAAGCTAATAAGATTACTTCTCTCTACAGACTTCGCATCAAGGAGTCCCCGAGTCCCAGCTGGTAACATGTCATAGCTCGACACATGAGCCCACTTTGTTATTAGCTCATTCGACTTTTGCAGAGGGTTTGGATGGGAGACGTGTCTTCTGTTTTTACCTCTGATTATGTTTATGTCTATCCAGGCTTTGCTGAGGGATGTGTGTTGGTTCAGGCTGTTGACATATGTCTCCCATGCATTTTGTCTGAGTTCGTTTACACGTTCCCTGACAGCAGCAAGGGAAGCTTGATACAATTGTAACATTTGAGGTGTTCTAAATTGTCTGTAACCCTTACCCACCCTCCTGACCCTAGCCCTGAGTTTTTTCAGCTCAGGGTCATTATAGCACTGCTGTTGCCTGTTCCCATTATGCTGACCACGTTTTCTCCTTTTTTTGGTGGAGGCATTGTTGGTGAAGTATACATAAGTCCTATCTATCAGATCGTCATGGAAACTTTGGTAATTGTCAGGCTTGTAGTCCTTGTACCAGTCATGGATGAAGTCTATGAACTGGCTTTCATGTTCTTGCTTGACTGTGATTCTACGTCTGTTGAGTTTACCACCAGTGGGGGTGTCATTGGCTACATGTATACTAGCTTGGATTGGGCTGTGGTCAGACATAAGATCAGTGACAACATCAGAGCTATGAGTTGTGTATGATAGATTAAAGCCAATACATTTGTCTAGACCCCCGCCATAGATGTGTGTTGGTTCATTATTACCTATAATTTGAACATCTTCATATGCGCTGAGAAGTGAGATAAGTCTCCTACCATTGGTGTTAGTGGTGGAGTCACCTAATTTCTTGTGTCTAGTATTCAGGTCACCCATTAGGACAGTGGGCTCAGTGTGTAAAAAGTCTGGGAGATCTGTGTACTGAAGCTGATCTGAGGGAGCATAGGCGTTTAGCACGTTGAGTGTGGAGTTGCCCAGGTGGATAGTGATCCCATGGTACTGAAGGTTGGTAGTCTTTTTGGATACAAGAGGTACATGCGGGAGTGACTTCTTAACATACATCAAACATGTGTGAGTAGAACTAGGATCATAATACACATAATTGGGCAGACTGGGTGGGGGCTTACCATTAGGTGTGAGACACTCCTGCAGACACACAATATCGATGTCCTCAGTCACAACTTTGTGGTGTAGGTCAGGGTATCGTTTTCTAAGGGATGAGATGTTCCAACTCATCACCTTCACCGCTCTGTATCTTTGTCTGGTATTAACACTGGCCATTATGAAATGTATTTGGAAAGAAGCAAAAGGCACTGTATGATACTGTTCTTTTCTGCGCTGCCTGTCCCTTCGGCAGGCAGTAGGCCAGTTAACCTTTTGGAAACATTTCTGGAGCATGTACGGCTCAACAATTGTTGTATTTCAGTGGCAGACAACAACTCACTTTGGTTACACTCGACATCACCACCATTTTCTGTTTGTGCTTGTTCATCTTCACTGACCATGTCCACAGAGGCATCAGTAGAACTGTTACCAGTATCACTATTTTCCTCTGCGTGGACACTAGTTCCTGGTGGGTCTTGAGTTTCCACATCTGGTACTGACATCTGAATGTCTTCAGTTTGACTGTAATTTTTCCGAAGTTGCTGCACTGTGTTGGTGGTGTTTTTTTCCTTTAGTGTATCACAGAGGCTCCTAAACATTTCAGTTTGAGCTTGAGCTTGAGCTGTAACCTGAGCTTTGAGTTCTTTAATTTCATTTTTCAAATCATTGATCTCTTCACGTTGTGCATGTTCATGGAGTGTGTTGGCAGCTACCTGTTGTGTCGGTACGTCTGTGTTGCCCCATGCTGATCTTTCGATGACTGCTGGTGATGATCCTGGAGCTTTGGTGGGGAGGGCAGGCCAGGGGTTGGCCGTAGGGAGTACCCTAGCAGCATTAGTGTTTCTTGAGACCTGCCTGGGTGGCGGGTCTGGGCGCTGAAGGGGTGTAGGAGCTCTAGAACAGTTAGGGTGCCATACAGGAACTCCAACTGTTTTGCAGTTAATACACTTCTGTTGGATGACACCCCCTTGAGCAACTGTATCTCTGCAAACCTGTGTTGCATGTTGCCTTGAGCAGAGACCACACCACGGCTTAGTCGAGGGGCATAACCGGGCCACATGGCCCCAGTGCTGACAGTTGTAACACCTCCGGTTAGGGGGCTGATAGAGAGTTACCTTCAGAGTCCGATAGGCACCACGGACTCGAATGGTCCTGGGTGGGTCTTCCGAGCCAACCCAGTCTGCAATGACTGCATTCTTGCCCCTGAGTCGCTTCGTCCTTCTGATGTAGGGATGGGCTTCTAGTAGTGTAGGGGTCTGGTACTGGTCGAGCCCTATGATTATTATGGTCTTCTTGCTCGATGGTTGGGATGATTGTTCCATGGTTATTCCCCTTATGCTATTGGTGAGGAGATCCTGTATGACTGCTGGGTCGTTTCTAATCAGAACATGATCTTGTGTACCGACTCTGAACTGAAACTCAGCCTCAGGATATTTGTCTTCCGCATCGTTCAGCCAGAGATACTTGTCTTCAGGTGATGTACCTCCAGGGAAGTACAATCTTACTCTCATGGGGGGTTGTGGTTGTAGTTGACGGTCTCTAAGTCTTTCTGCCTTTTCGGCCTTCCGCTTGTTCCTGGACTGAACTAGTTGAAAGCCATCTTCTCCGTTGGTGTCAAGGTCAACACCACAGTCGCCTGGCTCACTCAGTGCATCAGGAGAGTTAAAGCGAGCAGCTGTGTCTCCAGTCAACTCAGACATGGTGGAGTTACAGGGCTCGACTTATATGCCTACGTCAGAGGGCCGAGGACTGCTTGGCACTCCTAGGAAGTCAGCGGTGGTTGGGAGGCGTAACCCTCTTAGAGGACAAAGGAGATTGGCATCTACTGTACAGCGTATTAGCGGTGTGAGGGGAGGCCATGAGCGGGCCTCCCTCGGAGGGAGTGTGGTGTCGGGGGGACTAAGGTAACAGGAGTTTTCTCAGTTTATAAACACTTTTATTACACTACACTTGTTCTTAATAGCATGTCTGTTTTTCTGGTTAGATACAGTATCAAAGTCAATTTTAATTTCAAAAGAACTAACCAGCTTGGCACACTATGGCCGAGCGTGACCACAAGGATATAGGCCTTGCCTCCCGGGCACCTACACCTACACACGACACAGTGCTCAACACACGGTAGTTCACTTGTTATACAGGCAACATATTTGCAGTTGTTGACCTATCCCCACCCTACTGGGTGGTGTTGTGTTATTTCGAAGTCAAGTGTGAAGCCGACCCACTGTTGTTCTCAGGGTGGACTGATTAGCACCTCCTTGTCAGGAGATGGCGGTCAGTTCCCAGCGGTGCTTATCTCACTGGCGGGTCACGGCTCTCACTGGTACTGTCTAGTACTGAATTCACTGGCTTAAACACTGTTCTTAACTGTTCAACACTGGTTCCACTTCTTTCCGAAACGAAATGGCGGTGAGGGGTGAGTGCCAAGGGTGGTAAGGGGTGAGTGCCTGAGGTGGTGAGGGATGAGTGCCAAGGGTGGTGAGGCGTGAGTGCCAAGGGTTGTGAGGGGTGAGTGGCAAGGGTGGTGAGTTCCTGAGGTGGTGAGGGGTGAGTGCCTGAGGTGGTGAGGGATGTGTGCCAAGGGTGGTGAGGGGTGAGTGCCAAGGGTGGTGAGGGGTGAGTGCCAAGGGTAGTGAGGGATGAGTGCCAAAGGTGGTGGAATGAGTGCCATAGGTGGTGAGGGGTGAGTGCCAAAGGTGGTGAGGGGTGAGTGCCTGAGGTGGTGTGGGGTGAGTGCCAAGGGTGGTGAGGGGTGAGTGCCAAAGGTGGTGAGGGATGAGTGCCAAGGGTGGTGAGGGGTGAGTACCAAGGGTGGTGAGGGGTGAGTGACAAAGGTAGTGGGGATGAAAAATGAATAAAGAAGGAAGAGGTAAAAAGGGCTAGTCATAGAAGCCTGCGCCTTAACACTAGCTTACTATGTTACCACACTATAGACGTATCACACACACACACACACACACACACACACCTGTATGATTAATTAACAAAGCCTGAGGGGAGGTGAAGGTAAGGCAGCTTAAGGGAAGGAAAAGATAAGAGCGATAAAGGATTAACAAACACTGATTTAGAGATAACAAAGAGAAAGATCCAGATTGGCAGATAAGACTGTGTAGGGGTTGAAATCTGTCGCTTAGGTTCGTAAGGTTAAAAATGACAACTTAATTTGACTTGTTTGACTTCTTTTGCTTATGAGGTGAGGCAGATTATAACACAGAAGAATGGTGGTATTAGCAAGTACCGTATCTTAGGTGGAGGAACGGGTTTATGTATGGTGGGGGTTGTGTGTGTGGGGTGGAGGTAGGGGTGGTTTATGTATGGTGGGGGTTGTGTGTGTGGGGTGGAGGTAGGGGTGGTTTATGTATGGTGGGGGTTGTGTGTGTGGGGTGGAGGTAGGGGTGGTTTATGTATGGTGGGGGTTGTGTGTGTGGGGTGGAGGTAGGGGTGGTTTATGTATGGTGAGGGTTGTGTGTGTGGGGGGTGGGTGGAGGGTGGAGGTAGGGGTGGTTTATGTATGGTGGGGGTTGTGTGTGTGGGGGGTGGGTGGAGGGTGGAGGTAGGGGTGGTTTATGTATGGTGGGGGTTGTGTGTGTGGGGTGGAGGTAGGGGTGGTTTATGTATGGTGGGGGTTGTGTGTGTGGGTGGAGGGTGGAGGTAGGGGTGGTTTATGTATGGTGGGGGTTGTGTGTGTGTGGGGTGGAGGTAGGGGTGGTTTATGTATGGTGGGGGTTGTGTGTGTGGGGGGTGGGTGGAGGGTGGAGGTAGGTAGGGGGGTTGTGTTTAGTAAGTATGAGTGTAAAGGGAGAGAAAATGACTTGAGAGATGACAGACAGGTAGAGACAGAAAGACAGAGAAACAGACAGATAATAGGATCATGAAGATAAATACACACACACACACACACACACACACACACACACACACACACACACACACTCACACTCACACCATTACATAAAAAAATTGAAATACATTAGAGAGAGATTTCACTATATATTTTAAACGATAAAAAAATAACTAAAACAAGTTTGATATATACAAGAAATTATCACATTTTAAATTGATAAAAATTTCTTTATATTATACATTCAAATAAAAACAACATTTATAATATGTAAATAAAGTATGCAGAGAAAGACCCATTTACAGTACCCCTCTCTCTCACACCATTCATTTCTCTGTAAAAAAAATAGAGTTAATATAAAAATCATTCCTTGAGTACCTCGCCCTGTATATGTCAGGTGGTACCCAGTGGCCAGATTAACCTGTGGACGTGAACTAATGCTAGGGTTTATGTGAAGGAGCATATTTGGTGTGGCGGAGCATTACCAACTGATAACCAATCACGAGGCAGCCTCTAGCCCTCAGGAGACAGGCTGTGTACGTGGTTGGGTCTGGCCTCTGTGTGTGTGTGTGTGTGTGTGTGTGTGTGTGTGTGAGGTGAGATAATAATACCTTCTAGAACTCTGTATCTCGTTTGGTTTCTTGTTCCGTGTCTATTTTATCAATCTATTTAAGTCAACTCTTTGTGATTCTCTATGTAATGATGTATAAGCACAAATACATTATACCTTAACAATGTACCTACTTACCTGTTCAGTTATTGACTCTTACTAATTAACCACCTTACCTGTACCTAAAGAGAACACACCTGTGGCTACCTGGAATTAAGAGGGTGAAACGCTTAAAGGTGCATAGTGTAATTATTGATTGTAAACTGGAAAACATATATTAAAATTGGATTACATTATTCCTCTTCTATTAACATTTATTATTCCTGTGGTATATGACATCATCTAACCTTCTATTGTTGTTATTTGTATGTGTGTTTTAACTATCATTCAGACGCGTGTTCAATTAACTAGCTCTCTATTATGCTAAGTTGCCAGTGGGTTACGTGTTTTGGGGGGGTGGGGGGTGGGGGGGGGGGGTTATGTGATTAGATCGATGAAAATTGTATCAGTTTACTCACAAGTTGTTTCATATGGATTGATTTCTCTCTGTATTTTAGTCTTTATTTTTAGTTATTACCTTTCCTTGCATATTTCTCTATCTCTCTCTGTCTCGTTTCCTTTATCTGTCTATCTGTCTCACTCAATCTATCTGTCTGGTTCTATCTTTCGCTCTCTGTCTGTCTGTCTGTCTATCTGTCTCTTTCTCTGTCTCTCCTTTCTCCATTCATTTATCCTACACTGCATTCTCGTAATTCCTCAATCATTCTCTTCTTATACTCCCTGGGTCATGTTTCACCTGGTTGCCTCACTCTCCTAATTCACCTGTCCGTGCTCAGGTGCTCTATTTACGTCTACTGGAACAGGTGACTAATGCTACTCTCTCATAGGTCGTGGCTGGGTGTGTGTGTGTGTATGCGTGTTCCGTCTCTCTCTCTCTCTCTCTCTCTCTCTCTCTCTCTCTCTCTCTCTCTCTCTCTCAGGAAGGGGTAGAGGGGAGACAGAGGAGAGGTTGACGTTTTGGACTCTGAATTTTTATTTCTGTTTGGATTTTTCTTATATATTTTTTTTTAATGTTTATTATTTTGTATTTATTTTTCTTGTTTTAGTTTCTCTTATTTTTCTCACTTTTCTCTTCTTCCTTCTACTGTTACTACTACTACTACTACAACTTTTATATCTCTTTCTCCGTCTCCTCCTTGTTTCCTCTTTTCTTCTCCCCCTCCAACTCTTTCTCTTCCTTCCCCTGCTACTATTATTACTTTTGCTACCCTCCCTCCTTCTTCTGCGCTTCTTCTTCTTCCTTTTCATCCTCTCCCTACTAATATTTTTCGACTAACCTTCCTCCTCTACTTCACCACCTCCTCTTCCTATTCCTCCCCCCCCCCTCCCTTTCTTCCACCTCCTCCCTCGTCGTTCCTCTTCCTTGTCCATCTCCTCTTCCTTCTCCTCCTCCTCCTCCTCCATGTTCCTCCTCTATGTTTCTCCAGTCATACAGAGTCATTTTCCGCCGGTCATGGAGTCTGTTGAACATGAAGTAGTAGATAAAGTGAACAATATATCAGTGTAGATCTCAATGTTCAAAGCATAATGTCTTAGTTCAAGCGTTCAACGTCGTTTGTTAATGTAGGTTCAACGTTCAGTATCTTAGTTCAATGTGTTTATGTGATATGTTACCCATGTTCAGTGTTTTAGACCAAGGATTGATAATTATAAGTAATTTGTTCAGTGTATTGTTATATGTTATAGTAATACATATGAACAATAATGATCTAAATAACAGTTTAATTGTTCAATGTTCTTCAGTGATATATAATACACATGCATTATTTTATATCAAAGATTAATTATATAACAATATATTTATCCATCACTTAATCTGAAGTATCATAATTAACTGTTCAGTGTATCAAAGAACAAATATCATAACATAGCAGTTCAGATAGTTATCATGTTCTATTCTGGCATAATATATATACAAGTACTATATCTCATTATCAAAGACAAATAACAATTCAATAACAAGTAAGTATTATTAATCTGAGGCTTATTACACGAGAGGTCAATATGTCAATGTCTTTTAATATATCCTAAATATTAATAACTTTTTGATATAAGATTAATGATATATAAGTTACATTATTCTTAATATTTCTCTAATACATCATAAATATATTGTATTATTATATCAAATAGAAATCATGTAGTTGTTGTTGTCTATAGATATGTAATGATGTATTTTGTGAATGTATTAATTTATGATGTTGAGGATAATGAGTTTGGTTGATGTTACGTGATAAATTATGAGTAAGCTTAACCTCTATGTAAAGTGCGTTTGATGTTGCATGATAAATTACTGTAAGAGGAGTTGTATTGTGGTATTTTCTCATAAGGTCATATATTTTTGTGACCCAAGATACAGTACATTACATTGAATTTATTATATACAACATGATACAGTAAGGCCTTTATCGGTAACCCCTCCCCGGTAACCCCTCCCCGATGACCCCTCCTCGGTAACCCCTCCTCGGTAACCCCTCCCGGTAACCCTTCCTCGGTAACCCCTCCCACTCCTTACCCTCCTACCAAGAGCCCTCTTCCCTATCCCCATCCCTACCGTCAACAATCCCGTCCCTTTCCTCTCCTCCCCTCCTCTTCCCTCCCCTCCCTTTACCTTCCCTACTCCTAACAGCCACCTTCCACTTCCTCTTCCCTACTCCCAACAATCCCATCCCTCTCCTCCCCTCTCTACCGTCCCCCTTCCCTTCCCCTTTCCCCCCTCCCCTAAAAAAATCCTCTCCCTCGCCTTTCCCCTCCCTCTCCCTTCTTCAAAAACCCCTTCCCCCTTAACCCCCATTTCCCCTAACAGCAATTTCCCCTCCTCTCCCTCTACTGTTTCTCTACATCAAAAACCCCCTTCTCTCCCCCCTCCCTTTCTCCCTTTACAACCCCCTTCCTCTCCCTTTACTCATTAACCTCTTCCCTCTCCCCAACGACCATACCATTACACACTCAAGTCATTACCAGTGCTTTCAAGTGCCTTTTAAGTGGGCGATCACTCAAGCACTCAACAAAAGCAATGGATTACCAGAACAATTACCAAAATAATAGTATACTTACATAATTGCCCACTCAGTCATGGCATTTTTTTCTCTCTCTCTCTCTCTCTCTCTCTCTCTCTCTCTCTCTCTCTCTCTCTCTCTCTCACACACACACACACACAAACTCAAGTATGACCTAAACAACGGGAAAACAAATTTGTATTACTTCATAAACAAGACAGTCAAACAATTTGCTTTCAAAGTTGTTTAAATATGTTGATTACCTCTTGTTTGAGTTATATTTTTAAGTGCAAACAATCAAACAATTTGGGTTTGAAGTGTTCAGTGGGTTTTTGTTGTTGTTGTTGTCTTACCGTCTTGGGTCTGAACTATCTCATAAAACAAGATACTAAAACAATTTGGTTGTTAAGACGTCTTGTGTTATTTTACTGTCCAGTTTCTTTTTTTTTTCTCTTCAGCCACGATTTTTTTTTAGCGTCTTCTCTTTTGTCTGTTTAAGGTATGATGAGAGAAGTGACACACAAACATACACAACACACAGTTACGTACACGCAAACATATACACAGTCACACACACAGTCACACACACGCGCACACACTCACTCACCCTACGCTGTTTTCTGTTGGTCACTCGCCAAAAGGCAATTAATCGAGGAAGCAGTAATTTGAGTAATTTCAAACGAAAACAACCACTTGATTACATAATTAGGGATTCAGTGAAGGTTTTAAATACCTGTGTCATAGCGCAGGCTCTTAATTACAGGTGGAATAAGCAAATTTTTTTACCTGGCGGAATGTCTTCATCAAGCGGGCGGTCATGGTGGCGATATTATCATCTAATTACTTAATCAAGAGAAAATAACAGCTATATCGTTCCACTGTCCCCTTCTGTCTCTCTTTCTTTGTCCTTTTATATCTCTCTCTCTCTCTCTCTCTCTCTCTCTCTCTCTCCGTCTGTCTGTCTGTCTGTCTCTATCTATCTATCTATCTATCTATCTTTCTATCTATCTATCTATCTCTGTCTGTCTGTCTGTCTGTTAGATAAGGTTAGGTTAGGTTTGTTGTCAGGTTAGATGGGTTAGGTTTGATTAGGTTAGGTTAGGTTGGCGTTGAGGGTAGGTAAGTTAGGGTAGCTTACTCTAGGTGTGATTAGGTTAGGTTAGGTTAGGTTAGGTTAGAATAAGTAGGCTAGGTTAACTTAGGTCGGGTTAAGTAGCTTAAGTTGGGTAGGTAGGTTAAGTTAAGTTAGATAGGTTAGGTTAAGTTAGGTTAGGTTTGGTAGGTGAGGTTAGTTTAGGTCAGGTCAGGTTAGGTTAGGTTTTGTTGGTTCATTCTGTGTGTCGTCATTGATGGTTCACACAGAAACTATAACCTTACCAAGAAAACCACAAATCAATAAACACAAATCGACGAACACAAATAAAAAAACAGACATCAAGAAGCACAAATCAACAAACACAAAACAACAAACACAAATCAACAGAATATTTAAGAAAATCCCACCTAAATAGTACACCATATTTTCGCGAAGCTCTCCCTTCCCTCCGGGTCCACAGATAATTAGGAATCATAGAAAACGGAACGGAGATTGCCATGTGTTCTGACAGTCCGAAATCAGGATTTTACGCTGTGTTGCGGCCCTTTGTCGCCCTGCCACACACAGCGAATCGTTGTGTGAGGAGAAAAAAATCCAGAGAATTAAAAATAGAAGACATCAGTAGATAATAAATTCCTATAATTTATTCTTCGTTTTGAATAATTTTAGGATAATTTTGATTTATTTTTTTAGAATACATTTTTCTTCAATTCCTTATCATAAAAAAAAATAGTTCCCACATCAAAGGATAATAATACAATGTGTAACTCTGGTATATTTAACTCCAGAATAAAGTAAAGAAAACTAAAGAGAAATATTATATTATTTGTTTTGCCTTTGTAGATTAGTTCTTGTTAACCTCAGGAGATAGCGGACCATTGTGTTGCAGAGATTACGACGCTCTTACAGTGTTGCATACATTATCCCTTGCCTTGACTGACACCTGCCCGTACCCCAGGTGAGGCTCCATGTGTGTGTGTGTGTGTGTGTGTGTGTTCCACTTAGGGCACTGGCTATTCATATACTCACTTTTGGATTTAAGATTACGACAGAATTCACTCTCTCTCTCTGTCACACACACACACACACACACACACACACACACCATAATCTGTCCTCTGCTTTGCGTGACTTCATAATGTCAGTATTTGTCAGTAGGTCGTCAACACGGTGTTGGCTGATAGTTGCATCGACTAACGCCATATGCCGTCCGCTACTAATTGACTATCCCGAGTGTGTGATCTGTACCTATTATCGGCACGAGGATACGGGTCATGCAGTGGGGTGGTCTTTGTGGCATTGTAAGACGAGGGAGATGATGGAATGGGAGAGAGGGAGGGGGGAATGGAAAGGGGGAGGAGAGGAGGAAGAAGAGAGGATTGAATGGAAGGGGAAGAGGCGGAAGAAAGGATTGAATAGAAGGAGGAAGGTAGGAGGAAGGAAGAAGAGAGGATTAGATCGAAGGGGGGAGGAAGAAGTATGGAAGAATGGAGGAGAAGAGGAGATGGAGATACAACGGTACAGATAGAAGAAGAAAGAAGGAGGGAAGGAAAATAAGAAGCTAAGGAGGATTAAAGGAAAGAAGAAAGGAAAGAAAATAATAAGTGGGGAAGAGATGATAAAACAGGAAGAGATATAAAGGAAATAAAACAGGGAGAGAAAATGTATATGAAGAGAAGTAAATGGAGAAGAGAGAGAGAGGAGAAGAAGAGTAACAGAAAGAACGAAAGAAGATGGGAAAGGAAGATGCAATGAATATTAAACTTTATTTGTCTATTTATTCATTTATTTAATTATGTATTTATGTATGTATATTTATATATGTAGTTGATGTAATTTATTCACTTATCATCATATATATTTGATTATTTATTTACATTTTTAATTTATACATTTATCTTGTTCTTTTATCTATTTCCTGTTATTTCGAACAAGGACAAAAGTGTGTGTGTGTGTGTGTGTGTGTGTGTGATTTTGCTTTATCGCTATTTATTTCGCTGGTATTCCGAGGGCCCCGCTGAGTTGCTATTTATTTTGAACACACACACACAGACATACACACACACACACACACACACACACACACTCTCTCTCTCTCTCTCTCTCTCTCTCTCTCTCTCTCTCTCTCTCTCTCTCTAATGAAAGACCTGAATGCCTCGACCCTTACGAAATTACCAATAACGAAGCCTTTCCCCATGACCTTTGATCCCCTTCCCTCTTCTTCCTCCTCCTCTTCTTCCTCTAATCTTGTTGTTCTTCCTCCTCTTCTTCCTTCCCTGCCTCTTCCATTTTTCTTTTCCCTCCTTCTCCCTCTTTTCCTTCTTCTTTTATTGTCCCTCCTCTTCCTTCCCTTCCCCTTCCATTTTTCATTTCGCTCCTCTCCTACTCTTCTTCTTTTCCTGTCCCTCCTCCTCTTCCATTTTTTCTTTCCCTCCTCTTATTCTTTCCCTCTTTCTCTTTCCGCTGTCTCCTACTATATTCACCCTCTCCTCCCTTCCCCTCCTTCGTTCTCCCCCCCCCCCCCAGAATAACTTCCCATTAAGCCTCCTCTCTTTCCTCCTCCCTTTCCTTATCCCTTCCCATCCATCCTAATCCTCCCCCAGTCTCTCCTCTCTCCCTTCGACCTCTTCCTCCTTCCCATCTTCCTCCCCCTTTTACCTTCTCCCTCTGCCCTCTCCTCCTCCTCCTCCTCCTCCATCTACCCCATATCCTTCTCCTCCTCCTCATCCACCTGCCTCCTCCCTCCCTTTCTCCCTCTCCCTGTTCCGTCATGAATGGCCTCTCTGCATGCTAGCCAGGTCGTGGGCATTACAGGAAGACCATGCAGTTCCACACTAATTTCCCCACTCTCCCTCCTCCCTCACTCTCCCTTCTCCTCCTCCCATTCTCCCTCCACTCTCCCTCTTCTTCCTCCTCCTCCTCGTAGTCTTCTTCCTCCCCCACTCTCTGTCCTTCTTCTAGTCTCCCTCCTCCTCTTCCTAGTGTTTCTCCTCCCCCTCCTCCTCGTCTCCCTCCTTCTCTCACTCCCCTTTCTCCTCCCATCTCTCTCTTCATTCTCTCATTGCCCTCTCCCTCCACTCTCCTCCTCCCACTCAGCCACCCACCCATCCCTCCTTCCTTCCAAACATCCTTCCTCTGCCTTCCATTCCTTCCATCCCTTCGGTCTCTCCCACTACCCCCTGCCTCCGTGCCCTTTTCCACATCCTATCATTCTCTTACCTTCTTGCCGTCTCCTTCCTTCCCTTATTCACCTTTCCTTCCCCTTCTCCCTCCTTCCTTCCCTGTAAGAGTGTGTGGGGGTGGGGGGGTGGAGCGGAGTAGGAGGGGTGTAGGTTGTAGGCGGTGACAGTGTGTGTGTGTGTGTGTGTGTGTGTGTCAGGGAGGCTGCTAGGGTAGGAGGGAAGGAGGGGGGGGGAGGGAGGGAGGGAGGGAGGGATGTAGGTAGGTAGGTGTCACTGATGATCAGATGTGTCGACCAAGATCTAACACTTGAGTGACATCAACCCAGAGAGATAATTATAACGAGTCTTTCTTAATTAGTACACCTGTTCCTACCTTATCTTCTATGCTAATTTAATCAATGTAAAACAAATATTACCTGCAAGATCCTTAGTTTGACTCTCTTTCTTTTTTAATATATCACCTTACTACCAAAACCACACCATTGTCTTCATTAACAATACAGGAGAATGAGGAAGAAAAATCATACTCACTCACAAGACAACGATTACGGTGTAGCCATTCTTGGTCTTTCATATATCACGGCACAAATCACACGGGTAATCTTCAAAGAGCAGATGGTGGTACGTGTCGCTCCAGTGCTAGAACGAGTGTCCGACACGAGGTTTGGAGAGTCTTTATGGCACCCTGGCATGAAGGTCATGTCCAACAGTGCCAAGGGGGGAGGGGGGGGGGGTCCTCAACATGCATTAATTGCCAGCCCGCGTCACTTGAGAAATGAGAGAAATCCAAGCAGAGGAGAAGGTGCTTGTAGTGTGTAGCTCGGCCTAACAGCATCCATTTGGCATCCTGTCGCCGCTTAGGTGAGAGAGATCTGTTAAATAATCCCTTGGTGGTCCTGTTAGCTGGTGGTCCTGTTAGCTGGTGGTCTTGTTAGCTGGTGGTCCTGTTAGTTGGTGGTCCTGCTAGCTGGTGGTCCTGTTAGCTGGTGGTCCTGTTAGCTGGTAGCTGTTAGCTGGTGGTCCTGTTAGCTGCTGGTGGTCCTGTTAGCTGGTTGGTACTGAAGGAACACACAGCTTGTATTCCCCACCTGAAGGAGTGAATGAAGAACTAACCTTCCTTTCACTAAATTAGTTGAACGCTAACCTAACCTAACCTAACCTAGCCAAGGATTATCTCGTTAGCGAGGCATCCTTCTCTGATTCTAAAGTTATAGGACCTCAATTGATGTCCTTTATCCCAATCCTTCAGCTGGTGGCTTCCTAATTGTCAGGTGTGAGGGCATGTTAACTAGTGATCCTATCTGATGGTTGTAGTTAGTGATATATTAACTAGTAGTGGTAGTTGGTGGTTCTAGCTAGTGATATATTAACTCGCAGTGGTAGTTGATGGTTGTAGCTAGTGATATATTAACTCGTAGTGGTAGTTGATGGTTCTAGCTGGAGTCATATCAGCCAATGGTTCTACTTTTTTTTTTTACGGGGAATAGCCCACCAGGGTACAGGTGATCGACCCACAACGGGGCCTAGGGGACGAAAAAATAAGAGTAGAAAGAAATTAAAAACAGAGAAGAAAAAGACGATATTAATCTACACCACGATGATGCCGAGAAACCAGTTTTTTGAAGTGAGACAGATTGTATGAGTATGGAAACACAGAAAAGGGCAGAGCATTCCACAGTTTGGCTGTGTGAGGAAAAAGGAATGTACTATAATGGGTTATTCTAGTGTGACCGACATCCACAGAGAAACAGTAGGCACCGCGGGCAAGACGATTGTTACGAGCCCACGGCCTTGCCGGCGGTACACAGGATGCCAAATCGACCGAACATTACCCGTTAAAGTACCTGTAAAAGAGAGAGAGTGAAGCAACATTGCGGCGAAGAGAAAGAGAAGAAAGATTGACAACTAAAGGAGGAGCGTTAATAAGACGAAATGCCTTTGATTTCACCCTATCTAACAGTTGGACAGAAGAAGGGCCACCCCAGATATGAGAGCAGTGCTCCAAGTTAGGACGAATGAATCCCTTATATACTTGAAGCAACTGCTCAGGAATGAAGTAGCTACGGCATCTGTACAGCATTCCCAGCTTTTGGGAGGCAGCTTTAGCAGTGTTGAGGATGTGTGGCTTCCAGGACATATACTGTAAGAGGCAATGGTGAGGCCTAGCATATCTATTTTAGAATTTGGCAGAATAATTAAGTCCTGAAATGTGATTGGTGGGAGATCATCTAATTTGTATAGTGTAGTTGGTAAATACTGAGTTTTATTACTATTGAATTTAATCAAGTTTCTACCTCCCTACCTATTAATTAGTGGTTCTCCTTGACGACCTGTTTCAAGTTATCTTTATTATTCCTTTATAATCTAATAATTTTTTAATGTTAGAATTATTATTATTTTTTTTTAGAATTTCAGAAACTTGGTCATATTTTTAACCTGCAATTTTTCGGCAATTGTTATATTTTATTTTATTTTTTTCTTATTTCGTTTTTCTCTTATCATCACTGTTTTTTGCTTTTTCCCTTATTTTTCATTTTATCATTAGAAGTTGTTTCTCTTATTTTCGCTTCATCTCTTTTTGTTTATTATTATTATTATTATTATTATTTATTGATATTATTATTTTCCTCTGTGGCTGATTAGGTGTTCATTATTTCTCTCTCTCTCTCTCTCTCTCTCTCTCTCTCTCTCTCTCTCTCTCTCTCTCTCTCTCTCTCTCCTTGCTATAATAATGTTCCTCAAAACAGCAATGAAAAGATACACGTTTTTCCATCCCCCCAAAAAAACAATTCGGAGAGTTTGTGTGTTAAATTTTTTCTTAGTATATTGTGTGTAATCTTCTCTCATTAGTACACATTGTCGGTCACGCACACATTCGTAACACAATCTCTCATGTATTCATACTTCAACACACACACACACACACACACACAGTAATAGGTTCCTGTGGATATTGATAGATACGATGATCATGTGAATAGACAGACGAGTGTACGTATTTGACAGGTAAGAACATACGGGGATAGGTACAGATATTTAACAGGTAGGAGGAGTAGAAGGTGTTGCTGAAAGGAGTTTAAGTAGGGAAGGAAAGCAGGGAGTTAGGAGTGAGTCAAGCAGGTGAGCAAAAGTAGGTAGAGGAAGCATTTGATGGTAGGAAAGTAGATTATGTTTCGTAGGGTAGATAGGTAAGTGGGAAGACTGTATAGGTAAGACATTTAGGTAGATAGATAGGAAAACATAGGATGAAGGTATAGGGTAGGCAAGGAATGAGGGAATAGGGGAGGGATGGAGAGAGGGAATGAGGGAGTGGGAGGGAGGGAAGAAGAGAGAGAGAGAGAGAGAGAGGCACAGATGATTTGGCACCCTTATAAACATGTCCAACTATCGATGCAAGCAATCTTGGTAACGGCGGCTAATTGAGCAGATTTATAGAGCTCGTGCGTCTCTTATCTGACGAGGAAACTGTGCTCTGAGGCCCCGTGTATCATGCTTCATAAGACCTTATATATGTTAAGCTTTATAATAACGACGATATTAACCCCAGAAAAAAAAGGCTTAAAGAAGGGGAGACGGGGAGGGGGAGAGCATAGAGAGAGAGGCGGGTATAGGCTTTCAATAATCATTAATATAAACACTCAGGCTTCGATAAATAACTCGTTTGAAATAAAATGTCACAATTTACACAACAAGATTGAAATAAATGACGTTTAGAATCACTTACCTGGTCCGGGTAAGATAATGAGGTAAATTTTCATCTAAGTCGGAAAATCAGGCGAGTGATCATCTCTAAACGATGTTGCCAGACGCCTCTCAACATCAATCATGTCAGTGAGGGCATATTTATGACGTCATTATCCGCCATATGAAGGCAGTAAGTGAGGCTTTAGATGCGTCTCGTCACCTGGAAATAATGATGCGAAACCCAGAAAGGCGAAGCTCAATATTTATTCATATTCTACGTCACTTGTAGGACATCAGTGTGCTCATTTATGCTCACCGTAGTGGAGATCCCCCTTGAGAGATGTGGCTGTGTTGTGGTAGTGGCAACGATGTGTGTGTGTGTGTGTGTGTGTGTGTGTGTGTTTACCTTATTTTTTCTACTTGAGCGTACGTTGTGAAATGTGAAATAAATGATATTTTTTTATGATAATCACACACACACACACACACACACACACACAAGAGAGAGTGCATGAGGTTACACAACAACACATCATTTAATTATGTACGTTCCCCCCCCCCCCCTAGTCCTAGTGTGGGGTAGGGGGGGATAGGTAGGGGAGATAGGGGCGTAGGAGGGGTGATGAGGGGGGAGATGATGAGTAAGGAGGGGCGTGGGGATGATAAAGGTGACTAGACGGGGTGAAGAGGTGGAGGTGCGGGTGGTGGAGGTGTGGATGGTGGAGTTGAAGAGGTGGAGGTGCGGGTGGTGGAGTTGTGGATGGTGGAGGTTTGGATGGTGGAGGTGTGGATGGTGGAGTTGTAGATGGTGGAGTTGTGGATGGTGGAGGTTTGGATGGTGGAGGTGTGGATGGTGGAGGTGTGGATGGTGGAGTTGTGGATGGTGGAGGTGCGGGTGGTGGAGGTGCGGGTGGTGGAGGTGTGGATGGTGGAGGTGTGGATGGTGGAGTTGTGGATGGTGGAGGTGTGGATGGTGGAGGTGTGGATGGTGGAGGTGTGGATGGTGGAGGTGTGGATGGTGGAGTTGTGGATGGTGGAGGTGTGGATGGTGGAGGTGTGGATGGTGGAGTTGTGGATGGTGGAGGTGTGGATGGTGGAGGTGTGGATGGTGGAGTTGTGGATGGTGGAGGTGTGGAGGTGTGGATGGTGGAGGTGTGGATGGTGGAGGTGTGGATGGTGGAGGTGTGGATGGTGGAGGTGTTGATGGTGGAGGTGTGGATGGTGGAGGTGTGGATGGTGGAGGTGTGGATGGTGGAGGTGTGGATGGTGGAGGTGTGGATGGTGGAGGTGTGGATGGTGGAGGTGTGGATGGTGGAGGTGTGGATGGTGGAGGTGTGGATGGTGGAGTTGTGGATGGTGGAGGTGTGGATGGTGGAGGTGTGGATGGTGGAGGTGTGGATGGTGGAGTGTGGATGGTGGAGGTGTGGATGGTGGAGGTGTGGATGGTGGAGTTGTGGATGGTGGAGGTGTGGATGGTGGAGGTGTGGATGGTGGAGGTGTGGATGGTGGAGGTGTGGATGGTGGAGGTGTGGATGGTGGAGGTGTGGATGGTGGAGTTGTGGATGGTGGAGTTGTGGATGGTGGAGGTGTGGATGGTGGAGGTGTGGATGGTGGAGGTGTGGATGGTGGAGGTGTGGATGGTGGAGGTGTGGATGGTGGAGGTGTGGATGGTGGAGGTGTGGATGGTGGAGGTGTGGATGGTGGAGGTGTGGATGGTGGAGGTGTGGATGGTGGAGGTGTGGATGGTGGAGGTGTGGATGGTGGAGGTGTGGATGGTGGAGGTGTTGATGGTGGAGGTTTGGATGGTGGAGATGTGGATGGTGGAGTTGTGGATGGTGGAGATGTGGATGGCGGAGGTGTGGATGGTGGAGGTGAAGAGGTGGTGGTGTGGATGGTGGAGGTGTGGATGGTGGAGATGTGGATGGTGGAGGTGTGGATGGTGGAGGTGTGGATGGTGGAGGTGTGGATGGTGGAGGAGTGGATGGTGGAGGAGTGGATGGTGGAGGAGTGGATGGTGGAGTTGTGGATGGTGGAGTTGTGGATGGTGGAGGTGTGGATGGAAAAGGTGTGGATGGTGGAGTTGTGGATTAGTACTTATTTCTGCGTTAAAATCGCCCATCTATTTTGACTATGTTGGCTGGAGTCAAAGAGTACCATAACGATCCTATGCAATGTACCATAGCGCCTCATATTGTACCATAACACCATGCACTGTACCATAACACCATACGCTGTACCTTAATACTTCACACTGTACCATAACGCCTCATATTGTACCATAACACCATGCACTGTACCTTAATACTTCACACTGTACCATAACGCCTCATATTGTACCATAACACCATGCACTGTACCATAACACCATACACTGTACCTTAATACTTCACACTGTACCATAACGCCTCATATTGTACCATAACACCATGCACTGTACCATAACACCATACACTGTACCTTAATACTTCACACTGTACCATAACGCCTCATATTGTACCATAACATCATGCACTGTACCATAACGCCACACAATGTACCATAAATCACATCCCTCATTCCATCAACACACACACACACACACACACACACACACACACACATCCCTATACAACCACTAACGACTAATGTAGCGTTTGTTTGTACCCCATGAAGCACATACACCCATAAACCCATCTCACCTCACTAGTCCCACCTACCCATTGTCTTACATTGTTTCAAAACCCATTAACTGAGCTTCTAATTGTAACTATTCTGTCTAAGGGTATTGGGAGCCTCGTAACTATAGTAATTTGCTAAAGTGTAAATTACGTTCTTTTACTTCAGGATAACTTTCACTTGTTACTGTCTTAGGATTGTGTATCTGGTTGTTGGTGTTGGTGTTGTTGTTGTTGTTTTTGTTGTAGTTATTATTGCTGTTTTTTGGTGTTATTCTTGAAGTTATTATTGTTGATGTTGGTGTTGTTGTTATTATTGTTGTTGGTGTTGTTATTGTTGTTGTTGTTATTGTTGTTGTTGTTATTGTTATTGTTGTGGATGTTATTATTATTATTATTATTTAAAGACTAGAAATTTTATAAGAAACAACAAGATTATTACGTAAATAAATCTAATATATATACATCATTTCATCAACATTGATTTTTATATCACATTCTCAAGGAACAACCAGATCAAGTCAAAGAATCTCCCAACGTTGAATTTCATTCCTGTGTTGTTTTTTTTCATACTTACGATCAAACCTACCGAAGTTAACCAAAACTTAACCTAACCTAACCTAACTTAACCTTACCTAACCTAACCTTACCTAACCTATAATCATCAAATGTGTGTTTGTTTTCTTTTAACCATTGATATACAGTTCCGGCTCAGAATCCACTAATTTATTTTGACTTATCACTCATCCCTGTGTGGGTTGGGTAGCAGCAGCCAGCCAACGAGTCTAGCAAGTGTCTGGTATGGTCTTTCAACATGCAAATTACCCCTCACTGATTTAATCATCATGTGGTTAACGCAGCCATAGTGTGTAATTATACCTATAACCCTCCCCCCCTCCCACCCTCCCTCTCCCTCCCGCCCTCCCCCCACTGCCCTCTCCCCCCTCCCACCCCCGCCCTCTCCCCCCTCTCTTCCTCTCTCCTATCTTCCCTCCCCCTTTCTCACCCCTTCCCTACACTACCTATACACCTTTTGCATACAATACCTCACCCCACTATCTTCCTCCTCCTCCTCCCCCTAACTCCTATACACACCCCGTAATTCATATTCTCCCCTTCGTTACGCCCTAATACCTGCTAAGTATCTCCTTACCTCGCTCCCTCCCTCCCACGTACAGCCTGCCTTCTCTTCTCCCATATATAACGTCCCTCCGTCCTCCCTTTTCTCCTCCTCCTCCCCCACATATGGTATACCTATCCTCCCCTTCATCCTCTTCTCCTCTTCCTCCTATTCTCCCCATCCCCTCCTCCATACCCCCATTGTAATGTTGCCTCATCCATCCCTCATACACAATACCTCACACCGCCGTATCAGCCTCATTCCTCATCTCTTATGGTGTTATCTCCCCTCCTCTCCCTTCATCCTCCCATACATTTAACCTCCCTCCCTCTCTCTATCTCTCTCTCTCTCTCTCTCTCTCTCTCTCTCTCTCTCTCTCACGCAAACTCAAACTTTATAATTCCTCTCGTGCTGACAATATCCTTGAGAACCACCACTATTACCACTACCACAAGCCACCACCGCTACCACCACCACCATCAACACCGCAGCCAACACCGCCAGCCAGCAGCGTCTTCTTCCACAGCCACACACCCAGAGAGAGATGGGCCACTCAATATTAACCCCGTCCTCCTACAGCACTCCTCCAGGGGACCACCTGAAGGAGAGGTCACCACTACGTTCTGCAAGTCTTCCTTTTCCCTCACCCACACACCTCAGATCACTTACTACCCCTACCCTCATCCCCCTCATCTTTCACCCCCTTTCCCCTCACCCCCATTTACTCCTTTTGTGACCTTTCCCCCTGATCATCCAACATCCCGAAGGAGTTCATAAGCCTCAGTACCTAACCCACTCACTCCAACAGCACTTCTAGTACAATCTCACCCCGCTTATCCTTCCCTCCCTCAACCCTCCTTTCCTTTTCTCTCTCCCTCTATCCCTCTTTCCTCTCCCCAACCCTTCCTTCCTCCCTCCCTCTAATCCTCTTTTCCTCCAACTATTTCCCCCCTCCCCTAACCCTTCCTCCCTCATTCTTCCCCCTCTCCTCTCCACCTCCTTCCTCCTTCCTTCCTCCCTCCCTGTAACCAACCAACCTTCCTTCCTTCTCTCCATCCCTCCCTCCCTCCCTCCTTCCTTCCTTCTCTCCCTCCTTCCTTCCATGCCATTTCCTGTAAGGACCTGGAACGAGAAAAGATCAAACAGAATAACAACTGGCCGAGCCTTGAGTAATGACACGGGTGAACTGAGTAACGAGAGGCTAATGTATTCTCCTGACAGCGGTAACATGCGTCCTCTCGTGCTAATTATCATCTAAACAATAGCAAAAGGAGTACGAGTGTGATTTATTAGTATAAGGCTGCGGTGGAGAGTTATAAAACATGTTATAGGCAGGAGCTCTGTGGTCCGTGTGCCTGTAGGTGTGGCAGAAACATAGAGATTTTGACAGAGGTTTATGAGAGAGTTTATTTGAGTACTATTGTAGAGGCTTATGATAGTGTATTTCAGTAGCGTTATAGAGGTTTATGAGTGTGTTTGAGTACTATTATCGAGGCATATGAGTGTGTCTTTGAGTACTATTATCGAGGCATATTAGTGTGTCTTTGAGTACTATTATCGAGGCTTATAAGATAGAAATGGAAACCAAAGAAAAAAGAGAGAAGGGAGAAACCTCAAAAAAATAGAAATATGACACAATTGCCTTCAAGGAGGAGATGGTGTCAAAATAGGGTCCTACCTTATCTAAAATCTCTGACCATTGACTTTTTGCTTTTGATGTTGGAAATTTTGACCCTCGATAAGACACAGCCGATGTAGACTCTTGAGGTGATACATAGATGGATACATAGTTGGATACATATTAATGGATACATACTAAATAGATACATATTAGATACATATTAATGGATATATTGATGGATACATACTAAATAGATACATATTATATGCATACAACTCGATGAATACATACGAGATGGATACATAAATGAATACATGAACAGACACGTAGATGGTTATATTGATTAATACACAGACGAATACATAGGTGTATACATAGATACTTACTCACGCAATTCCGTCCCCCCCAAAAAAGAAAAAACAAATAGAAGAAATTCCTATAAAATAGTAAATAAAAAAAATAAATAAATAAATCTAGAGAGAAAAGAACAAACACAACAAGTTCACACCCCCCCCCCCCCCCCCGGGGCCTCCCAAACTGAAGCAGTATCGACCCAACACGAGATAAAACAACACACCTGGACCACACGACAGCCAGGATAAGTCAGTTCGAAGCCTCATTCCTAGAGTGACTCAGTATAAACTACGTCGCTGAGGTAAACAACCCAACACAACACAACCACGCCAGGGTGAAAAGTTCTCCTCTCTCCCCTTCATCAGCAAAGAGCTTTATCGGTGGTAGGAAAGAAGGAAGGAAGGAAGGATGAAGGAGGTTAAGGAACTATCATCTGTTATGGGCGATCAATGAAGACTTTATCGCCAGGGAGGAGTGATCGCCTGGCGTGGGAAGTAACGTTTTGACTGATCGCCAATGAGGGAGAGTTTGGTGTTGAAAGGTATATTAGTCCTGTGTCCACTATTGCCGATACGAGAGTGGATGGTGGAAGATACGTTTGGTTGATGGATAGCTTAGGTGGATTGAGGGTGGTGGTGTTATGTGGGAAAAGAGTGGATGATGTGGATGGATGAGTGGATGGAAGGTAAGCGGGAGAGAGAAAGAAGAGAAGAAAAGAATATGAGAGAATGGATGGTTGGATAGAGAAGGACAGAGAAAAAAGGGAAGAAAGGGAGAATGAGAGATGAGAGAGAGAGAGAGAGAGGAGAGGAGAGAGAGAGAGAGCCAGTAGAATATGAACGCGACAGCAACAGTCCCAACAGCGAGTCGACCTCAAACTGTCGACCTCAAACTGACAGCACCACGAGGGAACATGATATATTGGCACCACCTTAGTATTTCATGAAGGAGTGAACTCATGTGGAGCAAGTGTGTTTGTGTGTGTACGTGTGTGTGTATGTGTGTGTACGTGTGTGTGTGTGTATGTGTGTGTACGTGTGTGTGTATGTGTGTGTACGTGTGTGTGTGTACGTGTGTGTGTGTATGTGTGTGTGTACGCGCTTAATACTGGTATGACCGCTCGTAGCGCCCTGCTGAGTAATATTACTCAAGTTCTCTGAATAGCTTATTGACAATTCAAGGTATGCCGGGAGAACGCAGATAGGTACTCATATTGCTATATCGCAATTGAAGGCCTTTGCCTGTCTAATAATCTGTTTTATCTGACCCAGTTGAGTTGCTATCTGATGTACAGGGTGATAGTGTCTGTAACGCCCTGATAATTTACTTGTGAGGAAACTGATAAAAAAAGGAAATGTTTATCTACACAATCGATCTTGTATAATTAGTTTTGCCTCCGTCTGTTTGTTTAATGTAATGGTCTTGTTTAATTGAATACCATCTCAAGGACTTTCTCGTAAGGAGCAGAATTAAGTCAGATCCCCGGTAAATTAATCGATGTCTTTTTTTTTTCCAGCATATTTTGGTTCTCTAGTCGTGACGGACGCAATTGTTATGCAGGGATGATTGCTGTCCATGGGATGTGATTGGTCCATTTTATGATGTGAGGTCTCGGTGAAGGGTGAATTCTAATGCATCGTGACTTATAGATTAAGTACAGGTATGATGAAATTTATAGATGTTATTTGTCGAGGCGAATGATTTTGTTTACGAACTGATTCGATTCTGAACAGGTTTTGAGGATTTTGCTTCTGTTTTGTTTAGCGACGAACATAAAAGCCAACAATCAGGACACTAGTTGTTTGTGATCAGAGAATATATCATGTAAAGTGTATTTATATCCTATCTTTATATATGACTTACTTTATAATTTTTCTCGTAAGTTATGCTCAGAAATTTTCAAGAATAATAATCTAAGTTGGAGTCGCAGATAATTCTACCTTAATAATTTTCCTCCCTTAGAAAATGTTACGAGAAATTTATTCAATTTGAGCCTCAACTTAATTCTGGGACGTAATTCTGAAGTAATTTTGGACGTAAGTATAATGAAAAATGATCATGTCTATAAAATTCACACCATAATATATTATATCCCAGTAGTATTGGTAATTGTATTAACACATTCCAGACTTGAATAATTTGTATCCATAATATACACACTTCACCCTTTCACACCATACCTTCACCATAAGCTATATAACAAATAATGTCAAAGCCATATTAAGGTCCCAATTTGTATGGATAATACTTTATAATATGTCCATATGGTATTAGTTATATAATAGAGGTGGACTACCATCTTCGTATCTAATACGTATTTGCAAGAAACTTAAATTAGGATCACATTCGCGTGTGATGATCAATGCCTACTATCAGTCATGGCGTTCCTGTGGGGATTACCCTGGCCCATCACTAATTTGGCGTGTAGCCCATCTTCCCTCCCTCCCTGTGTCCTCCCCTCTGCTCTCCCCCTACCGTCTCGTCCGTCCCTGCTTTCCTTCTTATTGTACCTCCATACTTTCCCTGACCTCAATCGTTCTCCCGTCCTTCACAACCTCTCTCTCTCTCTCTGTCCCTCCTTTCCTCTTAGACGGTACCTCCAAACCTCCCTCCCTCCTCCTCTCTCTGCTCCACGTCCTCGTCCCTCCCTCTCACTATAACACCCTAGCCGTGTACTCGTCTATCACTGTTAAACTGTGCTCTTGCTCCATTCAGTGCCGAACATAAATCTGCCGTGACCTTACCTTGGCCTGTGTTGCATACAAACCATCCCCCAATACTGCCGTAGACAGCCATAGTACCACCTGTTGCCTGCTGGGATCTGCCATAACAGTGCCATAGCTCTTTGATGGACTGCCAGGTCTTGCTATAAAGTGTTTATAGGCTGTTTGTAACCCGCTGAGAGTTCACATAAAGTATCTTAGGCCTATTTAGTGGTCGCTCGTACTCGCTTTAAAGTGTCTTAAGTTCTTGGACATGTCATAAGTATCAAAGGTGTTTGCCGCCAGCTGGGACTTGTCATCAATGTCGTAGGTCTTGGTCGACCAGGTTGGAATTTGTCGTAAGGTTTCATAGGGTTGTTAGTTACCTTCTATGACTTGTCTTAAGTGTCATAGGATGTCTATAAATTTCTGGGATTTTAGTATCAATGGGCGCTAATGCATCAGGCCGGAATTGCAGTTAAGTGTCATATAGTTTCATGTGGCCTGACAAGATTGTTTATAACACCTGAGGAGCTGCCAATGTGTGTCATAGCTCTGTCATGACTTAGAATACAGCGTTTATTGTAAACTTCTGGTACAGTACTTGTCAGTGTGTTTTAGGGCCCGCCTCACCTGCCACCCATCTACCAATTAGGCCGCCCCTCCTGCCACCACACCTTCTAGACTGTGGCCGCCCCTCCCCCCACCGACTTACTTATCGGGGCCGCCCTCCTCCCACCCATCCACTCCACTGTATCCCTTCACCCACCAATCCAACCTACTCTACCACCTCACATGCCACCACACCCACTCACTGTACGACCCCCTCCACCCACCAACCCACCACCTGCTGTACCACCCCTACAATCACCCATCTACCCGCTGTGACTACCCCACCACTACCCACGTCACCCACTGTGCAACCCCACCCGCTGCGCTAGCCCCTCGAGCCATCCAGCCACCCACTCAGGGCCATGCGGTCACGGGTGGCGGGTTGTGCCGACACAGCGAGTGTTTGAGTCTTGTCGTTACTCGTGTACCTTGAGACATATGGCTGAACCCCTGCCATCTGTCATAACCTAACACGATATAACCGGTGGGAATACCTCAGTGTAGTGGGGTGTAGTGTGATGTATGGGGGTGTAGTATGTGTGTGGGTATGTAGTAGTGTGGAGGTGTAGTGTAGTGTGTGGAGGTGTAGTGTGTGGGGTTAGTGGTGTGTATTGGAAGTGTGTGGTATGTGTAGTGTAGTGTATGGAGGTGTAGTATAGTGTGTGGGGTATGTGTGGTGTATATTGGAAGTGTTGTGGGAGGTGTAGAGGTTGTATATGAGTAAGTGTGTGGAGATGTATTGAGGTGTAGCGGTGTATATGGGAGGTGTGTGGAGTGTAGTGTAGTGTGTGAGTGTGTAGTGGTGCATATGGGAGGTGTGTGGAGGTGGATTGAGGTGTAGCGGTGTATACGGGTGAGTGTGTAGTGTGGTGCATATGGAGGTGTGTGGAGTGTAGTGTTGTGGGTGAGTTATAGGTGGTGCTATGGGAGGTGTGTGGAGGTGTAGTGTTGTGGGTGAGTGTGTAGTGGTGCATATGGAGGTGTGTGGAGGTGTAGTGTGTGGGTGAGTGTGTAGTGGTGTCCATATGGGGAGGTGTGTGGGGGTGTAGTGTTGTGGGTGTAGTGTAGTGAGTGGGTATGTAGTGGTGTACATGGGAGGTGTATGGAGTATGTGTACACACACACACACACCACGCATGACATACAACAAGCGCCCTGCTCCTCGACTCGTTCATTCTTCCCTCTCTATGTTTACTATTTTGTCTTTGTATAAGTGCCGGGGGGAACAAGTGACTATCGCTAGCGGTCTCTTTTAAGCCCCCCGTGTGCTGCTCTACAACCCGGGCATGCTAATGTGGTGTCGCGAGGCGGTTCTGATCGCCTTCTTAATGAGATTCGCTCGGACCTCAGTCATCATAATGTATGGGGTTACTGGCGTCTATTGTACCATCTGTAAGACATAGGCGTAGTATTTTGAGGACTGTGGAGAGATTTTCTATCAAGGGGTTTTCGTTTTTGGGTGTCTGTATTGTGTTAAGTCACTTGTAAATTAATCGTCAGGTTAGGTTAGGTCAGGTCAGGTTAGGTTAGGTATTGTAAATTACTTGCTGTTGTGTTAAATCACTTGGTATCATATGTAAATTACATAC